>JBBPCX010000028.1:12657526-12678283 GCA_037974365.1 Hydrocynus forskahlii
GACCCAGCAGATGTGATCACTTTTTTCTGTTAACCCATAATAAAGTCATAAAAGAACCAAACTTCATGAATGTTTTTGTGACAAAGAAGTATCTGTTCCAATCACTCTGTTTAAAATGGTTCACCAACCAAATAATATTTGGTGAACAGCGTCTTAAAGTCAGAAACTGACCAGTGATGAATGGGATGCTGTGCATGACAACTAATGGGCTGTAGTCTGTATGTTTACATCTATAAGGTTGACCTATAAGGTGGGTGGACATCAGATGCACTAATGAGTGCAAGTACAAGTTCCAAATTTGTAATAAAGTGATTGTTGCCTGTATGTTGTGCTTTGCTGTTTGAACTTGCAATGCATTCATTCTGGAGAGAAAATGCTGTGTATTATTCATATGAATGAGGGCTGCAGGCTTGAGGAGAGGGAAAACTGGCTCAGCTGTGGTTGGTTAGTGTGAGCTACCATGACAACATAAGGCAGTACTGATGCTGACAGATGGAGACGTTGAAACATTGATGTATGTTGCCCTCCAGAAGTATTTCCACCATTTTTATTATGAGTGAAAAGGGCTGATGAAAATTCCACACAAATCTAGCCCACTACCCCAAGAAAAATCTCACAGGCGATCACAAAATACATTTTGTCACGAAAAACGTGTCATAATTATTGGCACCCTGTCATTTAGTACTCTGTGGAATCCCTTTTCCAACAGCACTGAGGCTTCTCTTAATGTTTTATAAGACTTGAGAACACAGAACAGGGGATTTTCAACCATCCCTCAGTACAGAATCTCTCCAGATCTATTGCATGTCTTGTGCGTCTCTTCTTGAGCTCAACTTATAGGTTTCCTTTGAAATAAGGTCTGGAGACTGGGATGGATGAGGCAGAAATGTTGTGTTTAGTTATCCCTTTTTGAGTAGACCCATGACCAAGTTTTAGCTTCTTGGCAGCAGAAACCAGATTATGATTTATCCATAATGCCATGGATGCAGACAAAACCATCAGGGCCTTCATAGGAAAAACAGCCCTATTGCATCACATTTCCTCCACAATATTAATCGTTAGGTGCTTTACTGTGTAGTCACTCTTATTTCTATCCCAAACACACCTTGAGTGTTTGGAGTTAAAGAGCTCAATTTTTGTTTTGTTTGGTACTCAGCACCCTGTTCCAGTTAAAGTTCCTCTGTGTTTTTGCACTGTAGATGCTGACAGCCTTGTGTCATCTTCTAGACTGGTGCATGATTTTAATTAAATTCATAATTTTTCAGACTTCTTAACGATTGCCCCAGCTGTTCATATGAGCATTTTAAGCATAGCAGCGATGTTCTTTTAACCATTCCCTGATTCCCTCTTAATTCAGATTTCGTGGGGTGCCAATAATTGTGATAAATAAATGTGATTTTTTTCTTTTTCGCTTATACTTGGACTAAACGTTTTTCTACTTTCAATATTATATTAAAGTAGTAATTTATTGTAAGTTTTGGGCAATACTTATTTTATTTATTTTTTCAGTGATTCTGGAGGACGCTGTACATGTAATTTCATTGCAGATTTCAGGCAAAGCTAGCTTCCCTGAAATTTTATTGATGACTGATGATTTGTTATACAGACCCAGTTGGCTTCTGTTGTTGACTGAGAATGGAAATAGACCTTCTTACATACTGGTTAATTATCAAATTTAATTTGAGAGTTTTTAGGACATACATGCACATTTACCAAGAGGGGGGTCATGAGTAATTTAAATGCAGTATTCACACAGATTTGTTGCTCAGACTCAAGAATGAATAGAATAGTCTTTATTGTCACTGTTACAGGAACAATGAAAACAGTTTGGTAGCTCTTCGAATGATTGCTGAAACAATAGCTAAACTTCAGGTATTTCAAACCATGTGACACACTCATTCTCACTGGCTTTTATATATGTTTGACCTGTATTTATGCCTGAAGAAATACCCACTTGGCACTCCATACAGAAGATCCATGCAAAGAAGTTATCAATGAGAACATAATGTTAAAAAAGGTATTTTTACATGGACACGTGTGAAAATACAAGCTGCAAACTTCTATATGGAGGCCTGCTGGAGCTTAGAATGCTTTCATATGCATGTAAAATCTGAAACAACATAAAACGACTTTGCCACTCTCAGAACTGAGCCAGCACTGCTTCCAACAGCGAATGAATGTGTGAACAAAAGACAACTTTGCTTCATTTGAATTCTCTTCCCTGAGCAGTTGGAGGCGGAGGATCCTCCACAGAAAAGCGAGGGTAAAAGCACACAGGAGGCTTGGGAGAATTCGCTGGCTGACGATTGCAAGGTAGTTGGCTGTGTGTCAGCCGAGGGCGCAGTCCTATTCGCCATCGTGCACTGATGCTGTGTGCAGTATTTCAGTATCCATACCCAGTCGCCTGTAGTCCAGGCTGAATGCAACCACTGAGGTGAAAAGTGGGTGTAGTTTCCTGAGGCAGTTTAATTGGATGTTGTCACCGTAAAGATCCTGACAGCACATCTTCCACACGAACAGTCTATCTGAGGTCTTTAGACCTGTAAGTGGTTGCATACAGCTTGTTCATTGTAGTTCACCACGATTCATCGCATGGCGTTTCAGTTGCACAGTTCTTTCTATCTGCTTCATTCCTCATTTCTGCATTTCCTTCATTAAGGTAGACTAGTATTAGAATGGTCCTACTTGTTATACCATGATCACAGACAGTTACTGCTTTGATGCTACATTACATATTTGGTGTGATTGTAATATGTTTCTTAAATATTAGCAAAAATGCAGAATTCTGATCTACTTTGCTTTGTCTGTGGGTTGTTTTCTTTTGTGGGAAAGAAGCTGAAATTGTTTCTTTTAGTTCATTTTTTGTCTGTTGGTGTATGTTCATTGTCTTTTGGTGTGTGTTCCTGTGAGTGTTTAGTAGTGTATTATTTTAGTCTTAGCTTGTGTGTCATAGTCAAGTGTCACATGCTTGTCTGTTGCTTCCCCTTGTGTGTGGCTCTTCTAGGCCAGGGGTGCTCAACCTCAGTCCTCTAGGGCCGATTTAACTGCTTAAACACACCTGATTAAACTCGTCTGTTAAATGTCAGGTTCAGTGTTTGTGTGTGTGTGTGTGTGTGTGCGCGTGTGTGTGTGTGTGTGCGCGCGTGTGTGTGTGTGTGTTTGTGTGTGTGTGTGTGTGTGTGTGTGTGTGTGTGTTTGAGCAGGGGATCTACCAAACTGTGCCCTGGACCAGAGTTGTGCACTCCTGTTCTCACAGTGACCCAGTTGTTTAGCATTACTTATTATTACCTAGATATGTCTTCACATTTGAGTCACAAGTGTTTTCTATTTTCGTCCCATTCAATTACTTTGCTGATATTAGTATGGCTTTGTCATATAATTGAAATTTCTTAAACAATTCAGATCAGAAATTAGAAAGTCATGTAGAATGGTGTAGTTCCTTTCTGTGTGCCTTTGTTCTCAGTTCTCTAAGTGTGCCTGGTGTTGTGTGTTACTCTGCCCCAGGTTGGGTTGCCTGGCAGGCAGGGCCAACCTGAGGTGCTCTGTTACCTCCGTGTAGTCACGCGCTCCCACCTGTGGTCAGGCCGTGACCTCGCACCCCGGCTACGCCTTTCAGTGAAAGTGTGTGCTTGGTTGTTTCAGGATGAACTTTCAGGCTCCAGGTCTCTCACGCCCATGTCCACCACCGCCTCCGATCTGGCTCTGGACTCACACAGGGAGGAGGGCGACGGCTCCAGCAGGAGCACCGAAGTGCAGGCCGCGCCGGGTACATGCACGGTCTCTGTGGGTGAGTGATGGAACAGCAGCAGCTAGTTTTAGCTTAAAAACCTGGACGTCACCTGATTTGCATTTGCGTTAGACGCTGCTTATCATTGCTTTTAGTCCTAAAATATGGTGGTGGCAGAAGCAGTAGGTATCATACAGTAGAAGTCTCCAAAAAGCATTTTTTGGGGCAAATCAATCATTTTTGTGTAAGTCAAACATACAATTTATTTTGTAAGATGACTATATTCTGTTCATCAGAAATGAATACAAAATGAGAAATTCCAACCACTGTAATCTTTCAAATGTTTAAGTCCCAAAAAGAAGACAAGGCATGGAAAGAGAGGACATATGATCACCCTACAAAATAGATTGTACTAATGGTACCATTAAAACTATACTTAAATAAATAAGTAAATAACAAAATACCTCAAATTTGCATAACCACCTTTGAGTGAGGGATCTTCTCCTCACTGCCATCAAACACAGTGGACAAAGGCACGCTTGCATGGCTGTTAAGTTTTTATCACACCTTGCTTTGTGACGCTAATTGTCAAACATTCTACTATTCTTAACTGTAGTAAATGATGACTACTTTTGGAATAACTATTCAATAACAAGTGAGTAAAAAGTTTCGTTGATTTAAATAACTGGTAATAAGGCCCCAAAATAACTTTATATTTTACATTTTAATTTCATACATACATTAGTTTCAGTTCAGCAGAGCTTTAATGACATTGTCAGTTCTTAGTTGACACATTGTTTCTGTTGGTTATGCAATGACAAAAATATTTATAATTCTAGGCACATTACAGTGATAAAACAGGTCATCAGTGTTGTTCAGTATTATTAACCACCTAATATATAGTTTAGTCCTTTGTTTGTGCCATGTGGAGCTGTTAGAACTGTTGTTTAGTGATGTTTAATGCTCGCTTGTGTAGGTTTGGTGGAGAATGAAGAGAAATCTGACGTACAAGATATTATTGATTCTACCCCAGAGCTGCATTTGGACCTTAGTGGCTACAGAGGCTCCAGGTAACATAAATTATAATATTCCATTTATAATGAAATAAAATCATGCTGCAAATGATATGCAAGTGTAGACACACGTGATTGAAAGTATGTTTTAAGTCATTTTGACCTGAAAACTTATGCTTAAATGCATGTCATATGCTTTTAAGACAAACACGTAGGTGGTGAATGGTGAGGTTGATGGACAAATATATTTCCAACACAATTGTTTTAATTTAATAAAATTTTTAATGCCCCCCCAAAAAGTCTCGGGATATGTGAAACTTCTCAGGTGGCTTTTCATTGAGATGCTTAATAGAATGCCAAGTGTGTAAAACTGCATCTAAATTAAAAGAGTGATACTTTTAAGCATCCAAAAACAGAAGATTGTTTTGAGTAGTGTATCACTTTTTGTAATCATGTAATACAAAGAGGGAAAGCCCTTTTAATGGTATGTGGTTCCAAACATTTTGACTTTGTGAGTCTTTTCTTGAGAAACTGAGATCAGCAGTAATATTTAAACATATGCTGATTGAGAGACTATCATTTTTTACATCATTTTATTCCAGCACGCCACATAAAGGCATCGAGAACAAGGCGTTTAACCGGAACACAGACTCTCTGTTTGAGGAATTATCCTCTGCTGGCACCGGTCTCATTGGAGATGTAGATGAAGGAGCTGATCTTTTAGGTAAGAGTCTTTTGATTCAGGAAAAACAGAACTACTATGGAGAAAGGCAAGACCTTTTCTGTTGTTGCTGTCACAATGAAAGCTCATATCTTTTAGCAGTAATGTGTCAGTACAGGGCAAAATATACCACAAGAGCTAGTACAGTTTCCACTCAGACCTGTGAATATGCCACTGGGGGGGACTGCCAGTATAGAGGGTGTTTCCAATTCTGTCAGTGATGTGGAATGCTGCCATATTCAGATATGAAAGGAAGGGTTCATGTTTAATGTAATAGTTAATGCTTGAAGGGTAATTGAAAGATTACCAAAGTGTTTTGCATTGTAATAATAAATGACATTATTCTTGTTGAAATTTGAAAGATGTTGAAATGTTTAAACTGTCAAAATAATCATCATTGTGGCCTCCACTGCGCTCCGTCTGGTTCAACACTGCTATAGGCGTACATGACAAAGATGGAGAACAAATCTATGCCCCAGTATGCAAATTAACCAACCTCACAGGTTGCTAAACGAATATGAGTGTTAAATATGAGAAATGGATGCTGGGTTGTTGCCTCTCTCCTACATAATGCTACTTGAGGTTAGACATGTAAAGAACAATCCACAGCAAATCACATGTACCTCTGGGAAAAAAATGATGCAATAGAAAAAAAAATTTGCCTTTTTTTTTTTTTACCAAAAACATCCTTCACTGCAGTCATACTAATCTCTGGTAGTCTGTCTATGTAACTCTGTATTAGTGCCAAGCTAATACTGGTGAATGTGGCTGACATTTTTCCAAGGGCCAGAGTTTTTCTCGGCAGACACTGTGAGGGCCAGATGCTCTCCTAAAATAAAATACAATTAATATTGGATCTTCAGTAATATATTTCTGTTTCTGTTATTTTAGCCTTTGTCAATGTTAACAGACTCATAGTACCTGTACTACAACAAGCCACTAGGGGATAATCAAAAACTTCCTTATATACACACACATATCAGTATTAACTCGGTACAGCTGAAAGTCATTTCCATGCGGGCACTGCACTTAGTGAATCCAGAAGTGCACGCACTGTGACCAGCGGATTACTGACAGATTGAAGGCTTGTTTCAATTGGTTTAGAAAAAAATAAATGTAGGAATATACTTTTCCCTCCTCACTTGGCTATTCCTGATTCAGTAATATCAGAGATTTTTTAATATAAGCAGAACTCCCACTCTCAGAACACTTCCGCGGGCGAGTGCAGAGTTTAGCCGTCTAGCTCCATAGACGTCCATTCATTTTCCATCGGGGGGCTGGATGGAAAGCTCTGGTGGGCCGGATGTGGCCTGCGGGCCGCCAGTTGACGATCACTGCTGTATGAGCTTGGAAGCCTGTATGTCCAGAAAATTATGCCTGTTCCATCCATTTGTCACGTTTTCGTTTTTGGTGTACATGTTGAGGCTATAAGAAAGTCACTGCATTTGTAAAGACATGCAGCATCATTATAAATCATGTAAACGGACTACATTTGATTCACAGTGAACTTAAGGTGACGGAGACAGTGGCGTATTACTTTCACTGTTGTGTTTTTGTGCCATTGGGTCCACCTGCCATCCCTCCCTAACAGAGTGGGTGGTATTGTCTGAAAGTAGGGAGGTGCAGCACATCTTGTACATACCAGACATTTACAAATGGCTCTTGCAAATGTATGTTAAGACTAGTTAAGTGAAAAAACCTTTTCCCTTAAATATAGTCGATCAAGAATAAGTACAGGTTTCAAGATACTGTTGTTAGCACCGTGATGCTATGTGCTTTTGTTGTTTTTGTAAATAAACAGCATGTCCTAGTGTTACATTTTGCTATACAGTGCATGCAGTGTTAGTTACATTTGTGCCTAGTAGCTCTGAAACAATGCTAACAAAGAGAAAACTGTATAAATCACAAGCTTTTGCCAAACTGTTGCTTTAAAGATTTGTATGACTGTGTGACTTGTGTTCACACACTGATGTAAAGTGACATATTGTACAGCATGACTAATAGCTTTTTAAAGGATGAGATATGTGCTTTTCTTGCTTAACCTAATCCACACAACTGCACCTGTAATAGCATGGGGACAGTCTCTGTTCCACATGTCCTGCATTGTAAAGCTAACCTAGCTCTCTCTCTCCATGCTGTGTCCTGTTCTCTGGCCTTTGTCCCTTGTCCCAGTGGAGTACTCTGGTGTGTATATCCTTCCCTTCTGTCTCTCCTTCAGTCTGTCTCTCTCTTACTGTTTGTCTCTGTTCCTCTCTCTAATTCTGTCCTCATGGTGGCATTCATTAATTTATTCTTTTATTAAACATTCTGCTCCTCATGAAACACGTAGTAGTGTTTATTGCCCCCAAAGGTAATTTGGGTTAAAGTAGTGTTATAAATGTGATCTCTGTACTACAGTAATGGGAGGTAAGCCCACTGCTTTTAACCTGTCTGAGTCATTTACTCAAAGACTGTCTTCATCCTTCTTGTTCTCTCTCTCCAACATGGACTGCATGCTTTTTCAGACCTGAGTTTGCTTGGTAAGACATCCCATCCCATCTGTGTCTGCCTGCCTGTTTCACTCTTCCTCATGTGACCGCACCCGACTGTATGGATTGGTGCTTTGTAGATGTTTGTGTGTGTGTGTGTGTGTTTGTGTGTGTGTCAGTGGAATCTATTTCTACACATGCTAAAAAAAGAAAGATTCACACCAGGTTCCCTGCCCAAAACAGAAACAAGTCAACACTGTACTCTTTGAATGGTCGTTAGGCTCCGCCCAAAATATCGTCTCGTTGATGACGTTGGCCACAGACTTATGAGTGTTTGTGAAAATTTACAGTAAAGCACCAGAATTTCGAGATCTGATTTGTTGATCTTGTTTGTTAATAAGCAAACAGACTTGAAAGCCATTCATGACAAATGATAATTGTCAAGCTTGTAGCATTCAAAGCGTTGACTTGCTTCACAGTCTCAGCATGTAAAAGGCATCCAAATCTTACCTTTATCAGGAACATGACACTAAAATCATAAAGGGGACAGAAACCCACAAAACCTCTAGGAATGCTATTAAACTCCCAGAATTCTTTCTGGCTGGTTAAAAAAACATATATGTCACAAATGTCTAAGCGAGTTTGTGTTGTTTATATGAGTTTTTAAAATTAATTGTATCAGAGAGTAAATCACTGCTCATTTATTTTTATTATTTTTATCTGCTTAATGTCAGTATTTACAGAAGAAAATGTTGGTGCCATTCGAGTGGCTTGCGTCAGTGTTTTTGGTGAATTCTGATTCTTACTGCTACCTTGTCATGTTTTTCCTGCAGGCATGGGGCGGGAAGTGGAGAATCTCATTCTGGAGAACACGCAGCTGCTGGAGACAAAGTAGGGTTGTTTTTCAAAAAGCACATTCAGAGTTCAACATAAACAATTACTCAGAGCAAGTGAATAGATAAAATCAGAGAGAATGTCAGGTCAAACTGATTTAGCGGACAAAGCACTTGATGTTTTCTTTTTCTTGAAAATGCTTTTATCCAGTTGTGTCAAGATAATAATAATAATATTATTAATGATAATAATAATATTAACAATAACAATGATATCAATAATAATAATAATAATAATAATAATAATTATGATAATAATAAGCATCATCATCATGATCATAATATTGTTTTTGTTGGGGCTGTTGGTGGTGGTGTTGTAATTTTTATTTTAAAAATAAATTGATCGCTGTGTAGACAGTTTGTGTGTATATGCTAATTTCATTTGGAAAAATGTTTTAAAAGCAACATTTATTTTAAGACAGTCCATTTTCAGTGCATTTGCCTGATGAGATCACTGACATTTCTGAAGCTGGTGTAACGTTTTCGCTCAGAAAAGATGAGTTGTTTGCCATGCTGATACAAACAATGTACATATTTTTTCTGAAAGGGCTTGGTCTTGTATTTAAGAAGTTTACAGTTTGTGTACGTTTCTGCGTATAGAAATGCTCTGAACGTGGTGAAGAATGACCTGATTGTCCGGGTGGATGAGCTCACCTCTGAGAAAGAGGTTCTTCAGGGGGAGCTGGAGGCAGTTGTACAGACCAAGGCCAAACTGGAGGAGCGGAACAAAGAACTGGAGGAGGAGCTCAAGAAGTGTGTCTCTTTTTTCCCCTTAGTCTATAGGCTGTTGAGTCACTGTCCAATAACATGCTGTTGACGTGAAACAGTTCTTTTACTTTCTTTGCATTTTTTGAGTGGATATATTAGTCAGAATCACCAGAAAACAAATTGTATTTTGTCAGAAGGGCAATCCATCCTCACAGTGATTTTATTTATTTTCTCTGATTCTTTTGATTTCATTTATGAAATGATTCAGTGCATTATGAAATGTCATATTTCACTACAGCTGAATTTGATCATTTTGATCATTTTGGCCATTTAAAAATACACTGTATTGAGAAACTATCCACAAGGTAGTGGAATATAGACATTAAGAATAAGACATTTTTAAATTTTTACATTTAGAAATATCCAGAAATGTATGTTTAAAAAAAAAGCATTTATAATGGATTATAACATTCACACGCCTTAATTGCCACCTTTCAGAACAATGCACTGATGCATTTTTACACCTACTATGTAATCTGTAAATATAAATAGTGTGAAACGTTTAGTTAATGAAGTTGTAAATGTTTCTGCTGACTGACGGCTGATGTGGTTCCTTATGTACAACAGAGTTCGAATTGAAATGGAGGAGGTCAAACAGAAAAGCAAAGAGGAAGATGAGGTGAGTGTGACTGTGTGGTAAGACACTGAGCACTTTAATACCAGTGTGCTTGAAAGTGGTGTATATACAGGAAATCACATCGTGAATGCTATTCACTGTGGGGCAGCTGGTGTCCTGGTGGTTAGGGAGTTGCCCCTGTGACTAGAGGGTCGTGGGCTCGAATCCCAGGACTGCTAGTGGCACCACTGAGTTACCCTTGAGCAAGGTACCATTCCCACACACTGCTCTGTAGGCACCCCATTAGTGGCAGTCCCCTGCTTCACTTGGTGAATGGGTCAAATTCAGAGAAATAATTTCACACTGTGTGCTGTTGTGTGTTCACGCGTGATTATAAGGGACCACTTTATTCACTGGTAGAGTGACGTGCCCACGGCTCAGAGACGGCGCTTCACGCGGGTGGAGATGGCGCGTGTTCTGATGGAGAGGAACCAGTATAAAGAAAGACTGATGGAGCTGCAGGAAGCCGTTAGGTGGACAGAAATGATCCGGTAAGTGTTTTAGTACATTATTGAAAATACACTTTGCTGACTACACAAAATAGTAAAACAGTACAATTGAGCTATAAACAATACAAAAATGCATAGGATGCCCTCAAACGGCTAGTTTTGACCTTTGATTGTGGTTTTCATAAGAGGCCCTCGGAAGAGGCCAACAGATCTGTTGCTGTTTTAGTTAAAAATTTTAATTTGATGTCTTGAATTTGTTCATTTTTTCAGTTGTTGATTGTTCAAGTTTTTACCTTATTATTTAGATTCTGTGTCAGCAGGTTTAATTCTGCAAACTTTTGACAAAACTTAATGCTTCTCTTAATGACCTACATGTGAGAAATAATGCAGTGTGAAATTAGAGCATGATTTAGACTTTAACTGGTTTAAACTGTGGTTTTATTTAGATGTTCTTTGTGTCATAAGCCTAGCCTGTGTCCTCTGAGTCGTGGTCTGCTTTGTAGTGTGCCAAAGCTCTGCTCTGATGTAGATAGGAGATTAATCAGCTAAGCCAGCCCATTGTTCACAGACCAAAAAGTGGATTTACGCCTCAAAGTAATGACAGTTCATTTGCCTGCCTCTTCCCTCCTCTGCTTTGCTATGATGACTGTCATGTTGTTTCACAGAGCTTCAAGAGAAAACCCTGCTCTTGCTGAGAAGAAGAAGTCCAGCATCTGGCAGTTGTAAGCTCTTTGCCTCCAGAAATGTTCACATCACGTCTTTCTGATCATCTGATGGGTGTTTGTCAAGTTGAGAACTCAATTCTGCATCTTTTTCTTTTCTCCTTCGATTTGTTTGTGATCTTCAGCATGTAGGTGAACAGTCATATCTGGGATGTTCCTCTCTTGTCCTAAATCCAAACCTGAGAAAATGAATGCCTAACCATGCTTCAGTTTTAGAAATGGCCCAGCAACTTCTCCTTGCGTTGCCCCTACCTTTTATGTCTCCCACTATTGCACTTTTCTGAAATTAATACTTTATTAGTACTCATGGTGTACTGTAGTGGGGTTACTTGTTGCTTGGCTTGTGATGTGTCAAATTAAATGAAGCTACTGTTGTATTTCACTCTCCTGATACCTCAACTTGTTGTTATCATACATGTGTAATTGATAGGACCGGTTCAAACAGTACCTTTCAAGCCGCATATGCTTGTTGGTGTTTCTGAACAAATACCCAAATACTTGTATTGAAAAACACCTAAAAACCATGTAAGTCTACAATTCATAATGAACTATATTTCCAAACGGTATGCTTATTATTGAGGATAAAAATATTTACAGTGGATGGAAACGTCTACCAAGCTGTACTCAGAAGCTGTGCTTACATACTTGAGATGAACATCAAACTTGTTGCGCCTCCATGATATGCTGGCCGCTTATTGCAAATTAAAGTGCTCTCTCTAGGAATGCACTGATGATGAATTTCTATGAAAAATTTTAATTCTGATTTTTGAACAGACAAATCGACCAATTATTTCCTTTTTTAATCATGAAGTTCACACTGTGTGGGCTCAGTGAACACAATATAAAACCTTTGAAACATTTCACAAATTAACACATTGATCCATGTAATGGGCCAAACTACCATTTTAAACTCATAATGAAGCATTAGTTACCTATTCAAAAGTAAGAGGCAACTGGCTGTTTTAGTGCAATGAACTGTGCGTATTTATGGTCAATGCAGTGTATTGCTGTTTAGAAGAAGGCTAAAAAGAGAAACAAACAGCTCAGTTACAAGCCGACTGTCCATCGCGATAGCTGTTGCAGTTTTGATGTTTCAGGTGTTCCCGTGCATGCTTGTGTGGGAGAGTGTGTGTGAGCTCAGTGTGTCTGTTCCACTCCTTTCCCCCTCCCTGCATCAGTTCTCTCTGTGTGCTGTCCCAGCTTCAGCAGGCTGTTCAGCCCCTCGACCTCCAGCAGCACAGTGAAGGCTTCCCCTTCCAACATGAGGTATAACCCACCCAGCGGCATGAGGAAGAGCAGTACCTTCTCTCAGTTCCCCACAGAGAGATCCAAAGCCTTCGACTTCCTCAAAGAAGAGTAAGGGCTTATTTAGCATAGCAGCAGCTTTGTGAAACTTCTGGTCATATTGAAGATGTTTCTTAATGTGTTGCATGTTCTTTGTCAGATCTTTACTGCAATCCTCTCTCTCTTTGTCTCTCAGCATGGACCCGTGCAGTTCTCCATCTCGTAAGGAGCAGAAGAAGGCTCAGTATCGGCAAGTGAAAGCCCACATGCAGAAGGAGGATGGACGGATGACGGCTCATGGCTGGAGTCTGCCCAGCAAATACAAGGCAAGATACTACCATTAAAGAAATAGTTTGTAAAATGTGTAGATTTGACAAATCAGTTTTGATCCAAATGTGGTCGAACAGCCAAGAAGTGAAATGTGCTTCTTTTGTTTCGTACTGGACCTACAATCTTTCTTTTCACCTAAAAAAAAAAAACAGAAATGGAGATGAGAGAAAGACAGTCGCAAGGTGGTTGCTTGTGTGGTTTTTAGCTATGTGGTATACTTTTGATCAGTTTTGTAGGTGATAATACATGTCATGTTCTGGTTTACATATGTTGGCGGTAGATGGAAAATGGCCAACCAGATGTTCCATTGCTGCCAGTGGTTGATTCTGTTAGGAGTTCAATCACCAACTTTTGAAGTAGATTTTTTTCTGGAACATTGGCGCTGAATGCTCAGAGTTGAAATCCCGATGTACCCATTCATGTACATCCAACTTCAGTTGAACTTCAGTAGAAGTACGCTATTAGAAACATGACCATGCATTCAGAACACTTCAGGATAAAATCGTGGCTAACGCCATCACCACACGCACGACAGAAACGTCACGCTCTACCAGTAATGCTATTCACACGGCTGCATGTCACTGGTGATAATGTACCACCGCCAATTCTACTGTGAGCCGTGGAACAATGTTATTAAAGCCAATATGTAAACAACAATTCAGTGCCAGCATCCACATAAGTATCTCTCTGAGATTACTGAACAGCGCACTAGTTTATGTAAGGTTTTTGATGATTCTGGCATGACGTTTCCACAGTGGTAATCAGTGAGGCTTAAATTTATCTTTTTTGTTAACCTCATAGCTCCCGTACAAATCTTAAGAAAAATACTCTGGACACCAAACGTGTCTTTGCAGATCAAGTACATTTAGAGTGAGACTTAAATTATGTAAAGTCTGTATAAATACTGTTGTTTAAATTCAGGTTTCTGTGATCCCTGTTCACATGATCCATAACATTTAAGTCAGGCAGTTTCAGAAGTCCTTTTTTAATTTAATGCCTCTTCACAGGTAGCAAATGGTGGGCAAGCAGAGAGCAAGATGAAGAACTTGCCTGTTCCTGTGTACCTGAGACCTTTGGAGCAGAAAGATGCTTCTATGAAGGTCAGCTGTTTGGGTTTGATTGCATGTTTCCTGTCTTTCTTTTCACAAGCACACATCTCTGAATTTTGTTTTCTTTGAATTTAATCATACTGTTTAATTTATTTGGCTTTTTTTCTGGCCGGAGACATTTAATAATCATTGAGACATTTACCTATGGGTTGACTATGCTTAACATGCTGACTAACATGCTTTATTGGTCTTTCTTTGTCTTATGTGCTAATTGAGTTTTTCTGAGGCCTAAATGTTTTGCATTTTGCGTCTCAGATCTCAGTAAGCCCATATTGCTAAATTCTATCTGCTGTCATATCTTTAGCTGTGGTGTGCGGCCGGAGTGAACCTCTCGGGTGGGAGTCTGCGTGAAGCAGGATCAAACCTGTATTCCGATTGCTGTGTGACGGAGAATGAGGGTTCAAAACAGAGAAAAGGCTCTGAGAGCAGCTTGGATCAGCTGGAGCAGGAGGTCAAGGTGAGAGTATGATATAATTGATGATGAACAATCATCACGAGCACAGAAAAACAACGAACTTTCAAAATAAAAGGATTTTTAAAAATCCTGCATTAACACGCAATAAAATAATTGTCGGCGTTAAGTAAATAATGTGTTAAGGTGATAATAACATGTTAAAGTGGTTTGTGCTGTTGGGTGTGGTGCGTCAGGAGCAGGAGCGAGAGCTGGTGCAGCTGGAGATTTCCAGCCGGGTTTGGATCTGCACCAGCACCCACTCCTCCACCAAAGTCATGATCCTGGATGCCACACAGCCCTCTGAGCTGCTGGACAGCTTCTATGTCTGCAACTCACATGTGATGTGTATCGCCAGCGTGCCAGGTCAGCGACACATACACACACATACACACATCCAGCTAGATTCAGAGAAGGGAAAGTACGTATACATTTTAGTCTTTAGTTTTTGTAGTTGACTTTCAATCACACATGTTAGTTTAAGTGCATCTTAAGTACAGCTCGAGTACACTTGATGATGTGGTTTCTGTACCGCATACTGTACAAATGGACTGTCTAAATACTATCATTTTATTAGGGGTGTTTGGGGAAGTTTGGGTTTTACTGATTTGCTTAAAGATCACTAAAAAGAACAATAGAAGAGTTTGTGCCCACCTTGAAGGCACTCACACTTAACTTTACCACTGATTCTTTTGTGTTTGTTCTTAACAGATATCTGAAAAATACATATTATAGCTTGAAAACTTGTAAATATCGGGACGTTATACATTGACATATGTTGAAAGCTAATGGTGCTGCTCTGTTTTATTCAAAATGTTGATAGCTATAAGGGATTACACCAAGTGTAGTGAATCAGCATTTCTGATATTTGACAAGTTGAGATGATCTTTGCTCTGTTTGCTGCATTTTTGTTATATTTTCATAAGAAAGGGCAAATTAAGGTCTTCATTTGTCACATACATAGTCATGCAAGTACAACACACGGTGAAATTCTTTCTCTACATTTAACCCATTCACCAAGTGAAGCAGTGGGCTGCCGCCAACAAGGCACTCGGGGAGCAGTGTGTGGGGACGGGACCTTACTCAAGGGTACCTCAGCGGTGACACTAGCCGTTGGGATTCGAAACCCCAACCCTCTGATTGCAAGGCCAACGCCCTAAAAATAATGTAAAGAGAGTTAAATGAGGGGAATGAAGGGTTTTTGTTCATTATTGTGCCTGTATCTTAGGCATCCAAGAGACAGATTACCCTGCTGGAGAAGAAATTCCTCAGGACTCTGAGGGAGGGCTTGAAGGCTCATTGACCGGCAGTGTGGCCAGTAACAGCTCACAGGGCAGCGAGGGAGCGCTGAGTGGCATCTCGGCAGTCGGGTGCACAGCGGAGGGGACAAACTCTGGCAGCACAGCCACCAATGAGCTTCCAGCAGAGCTCAGCCCTGTCAAGGGTAGAGGTAAGAACTAATTATTGGGCTCTGATATAACACCTAGTCTTTTATGAAGCTGGCTGAAAGTGAGGATTGTAAACTTTTTTGTCTTTGTTTAAAGATTTTATTCTGATGAATTATGTGTACATTCATGTTGTAGAAAGAGACAGTATCACTTACATTGTTGTCATTATTTTGACCCTTTTTACACTGAGACAGGTTGGGGTACCTGCCAATAATTAATTGTGTAATTACCAAATGACTAGAATTGTCAAACAAAATTTGCCTAAATTTGATTATTTGATTCTGATGGATTTGATTACCTTTATTGGATTCTGGCGAAGAACTGATATGTGTACAGTCATGTTGCAGAAAGAGACAACATCAGTTACACTGTTGTTATGTTTTTGACCCTTCTTACAGGGGAACAGGGGAACCTGAAGCCTGCCAATAATTAATTGTGTAATTACCAAATTACTAGGGTTGTCAAACAAAATTTGCCTAAATTTGACCCTGAAGAAATTTTTCAATTTCATTATTTTTGTCATATGAAAGCAATATCTATATGTCCACTGGGTAAACACAGTTTCTAATTTGCATTTCCATTGTCCAGTGAGAACAACAGTGACTGCATGTTGGACCCAGTATTATCCAACATGCAGCCACTGTTTTTCCTACTGGACATGGATGATGAAAATTATAAACTGTCCATAAGTGCATATCTTGTGGATATTATGTATCATATATACAGTTATTGCTTCAGTAGAATTGTATTGTCTTGCGACTACGTCTCATGCTTGTTTGTGCATCTTTTGTATTCATGTTATCAAGGAGGCTTTGAAGGATAACCTGGATTTCTGCTTAGGGTGTTAAATATATAGTGATTTAAAAGCAGTGTGAAACCTGCAATTGAGTATGAGGGCAACAATCAGGCATTCTTTCACAGCAACATGCGGCTGGGTTTCAGCCTACATTATTACTGATGGTTTGAAGGGTCGACTTAGGAAAATGTGTGACCTCTGTTAACAGTGAGACAAATAGTTTATATCTAGTAACATGTTAACTGTGTCAGATCTAGTACTTATATTTAAATAAAATAGAAAAACATCGGTAAATACTTAGTAAAGGACTTCTGAAGGTTAGAGAATAAGACCATGAGTATGTTAATTTTGACATTCATACTTAGGAAATTCAAAAACACATAAATATGTGTTTAGGACGATTTCCCTCGCTGCTGCTTAGCCTCCAATAAAAGCTGGGCCTCCTGCTCTCTCTTATGGATTTAGTTCTTGCTGATTTAAAGCTCATGCATCAGGATTTGGTTCTTGGTAGTAATAACTGTAATCAGTCTTAGGAATTTGTTTATGTATAAACACTTATTAATGCAAACCTCATGTTTGTGTAGTGGAGCTGTCTAGGGAACCCAGCCCCAGTGAAGATGGCGTCCCTACAGCAGAGGAGGCCACCGAGGCCACTGAGGAAGAAGAAGAGGGCATGGGCACAGATGCCAGTCAGCCTTGCATTTACACAGAGCACGTGTTCACAGACCCACTGGGAGCACAGCCCACAGAGCCCACCGCTTCCACAGACAGTAATACAGGGTGGGTATACAGAGAAAGGGAGAAATTGTCATTCTTTCTTCAAGGTACTTACCAAATAGTCATAATGCACATTGCCCTTATGTTTTAATGCATACAATTTGTTATTAAGACTAATATTTTTCATTGTAGTAATCTCTTCAGTAGTGAAGGTAGAGAATAGTAAAATGAAAAAAAAAAACTAGGGCCGAGATCGCCTACTGTTGTGTCAGTAATAATCATTACAGCTGTAAAATTATTGAGTGCATGTTATTTTTTGTAAGTGGTCTGGGCTTTGATTCATCCTGGTTTTTAAGTTACACACAGTAGTGAGGAGGGGATGATGATATGGCAAAAAAATATAAAAAATATATAAATCTAAAATTAATACATCAAAATATAAAATGCTAATAGGTTTTATTCAGCTCACTGCACTGCATTTAAGATGGTTAAATAGAAATTAATGTGGTCTCTTTGTAATGATTCGGTACAGCCTGTAAGTACAGACTATACACTATACACTTATTAAAGCATGATGATGCAGTGAGTTGTAAGTTATACTAATGCTGAATATCTTTATATTGTCTAGTGTTAGCTATGAATTGCCTTGTGAGTGACTCAGAAACAGTATTTTTCTTTGTTAATGTTAATTCAATGTTTCTTTCACACTAGTAGTTTTTCATGAAATAAACAATAGTGTAAAATAAACAATCAGAAACAGTATTTTTCTTTCTTATTGTTAATTAATGTTTAAACACCCTGAAATCACTAGTAGATTACTAGTAGATTTTTATGGGAAAGATTTCGAATGCACTTCTGCTCTAATTTGCTTTTTATGAAATATGTGCACAAAGTAGACAAAGAGGCAGAAGAAATAGGGTCATTGAGTAGTAACGCCGACAACATCTGCATTTTTCTTGTCGCCGGCATAGCTCTAAAGGATGGATACTGCAAACAAAAATGATAGCAGCTTAAAAAGTTTTTTTTCTGAATTACATTTGCAGTTCTGCAGTGGCAATTTGTTTGTGTTTACTGGAGTTAAAGGCTCTGCTATAGCTCTGAGCCTTAAAATAATAATAATAATACATTTTATTTAAGGGCACCTTTCAAGGCACTCAAGAACATATGACAAAATCAAAGAAGCAAACCAAAACAAGAATAAATAAAATAATAAATAACTTGTATTCAGTACACAGGCTTTCAAAGTAGCGCCGATGTGAAAGACAGCTTTTGTGTTAATGTGTACGCTGATAAACTCATGACATGTCTTTTGATTTGTTATGTTTTTTTCTTTATTTCTTTTTGGGCTTGGGCCCATGGTTCAAATTACGGTGGATACTGGGGGTACTGTACCCCCCGACCCAAGCCCCCCCCAAAGAGACAAAAATAGCAGTTTGTAAAGAGTAAAGAGTGATTTTTAAGTTGGCTGCATCACCAGAGTTAATTGACAGTCTAAAGATGAGGTTGAGCTCAGGACAAGTTGAAACTCAATCAAAAACAGTCTCAATCAGCAAACAAAATCCAGAAGGCAAAACAGGCAACAAAAATAAAGCTAATATTCAGAGCAGTCAAAAAGGTTGGCTCAAAAATGAAGGCTCAAGCCTGACAGCATAATGTGGTAATAGCTCAAGTATAAAATTAAATCTCCTGAGTGTGTATAAATAGTCCAGTTTCCATTACTGAGACAGCTGACAGATGAGTGGGAAGCAGGTCTAAGGCTGTAGTTGCTTTGTAATGATAGGTGGTACTGGCGGTGGGTACAGCAACACTATTCCTGACTGTATATTAATAGAATGCATATTCATAAATGGAAGGCTACCCAGATCAGTAACTTTTAAAAGGAAGTGAGGTAAACTAAGACTAGTTTATTTGAACCTTTATATATAAAATTCACATCCCGGTTCCACAGAAGTGCTATGTCATATGCTGTCAAGAGCTGTCATGATAAATTACGTCCCTTATTAGAACAATGTCATGTTACCATTACTGGTAATAGTCATGACAGATACTAATTTTTGATGGTGCAACTTTAAATTAGCATGTGAAATAAACTGCATGACATCAAGCACTGTAGCAGCTGTCCTGACAGTTTTACCAGTAATGTAAACATGACAGTGTCTTATTAATGAACATAATCTGTAAAGACATGTGACATAATATGAGGTCTTCTGTTGCATATTTATGGTAAGGATATCACTGTTATGTAGCGGGGATCAAAAAAAGTGATTAACATACTAATGTCACTTTAACCACCTCTTCAATAGTCATGGTCTGTTAATTTACATTTATTAATAAATGGACTGGAGTGTGTATTTTGACTAATGTGTATGTGTGTTTCAGAGAGACGGGCCAGGAAAGAGATGGCGCGGTGTCTCCAGGCAGTGAGCAGGACCAGGCCAGGGAAGACACGCAAAGGATGAGCAGCAAACTGCCCACCATGTGGCTGGGAGCCCAGAACGGCTGGTGAGACACAGAGACACACACATCCACACTGACGTATCCTCCATTCCTCTCTCCCTCTAGTAGGAATGGTATTTAAGCCATGCTATTTGTAGAGAAATGTCAGAATGGTATTTAGCTGCTTGGCTGCCATCTTTGCACAGACCATTTTAGTCTGGTGAGATGATGGGTTTCTCACAAACGTACACTCCTGTTTATTTTGTCTCTATTTCCATTTTTCCTCTAGCTTATATGTGCACTCTTCCGTGGCCAGATGGAGGAAGTGCCTCCATGCGGTGAAGCTGAAGGATTCTATTCTCAATATAGTGTAAGTGGAGAAGGGTGAGGAATTCATGGATGAGTAAACATCAGTTTTAGTACTAACTTTGAGAATATTCGACCAGGAGGAACTACAAAATGGCTAGATTACTTTTGTTGTGCTGTTTTAATCATGGATTTGCTTGCATCACTTTGGATTTTGTGCAGAAAAAGCACATGGGCTCTAACATATGGTGCAAGTGTCATGAAATTACAGTTTTCCCAAAATGTAGTTGACATTGGAAGTTTGCTACTGTAGTTTTGCACTGGAGCTACAAGGATAATGTAGCTTACAGTTAATGGAAACTTATACCATACCAATTAGCATCTGCTAAATAGCACTTGAAATAAACTGCATGCTTGTCTCAGACCACATTAAACTGTTAAGTACTCACAAGTAGGACTACAGAACTTCACATAAGCAAATTGGGTTGTGATGCAATGATATA
>JBBPCX010000028.1:12678383-12688990 GCA_037974365.1 Hydrocynus forskahlii
GAAATCAAACAATCAGTTAATATATATAATATATATATTAAATGATTGTTTGATTTCTTTTTCAATAGTCATGTTAAAGGACGAGTGCTAGTGGCTTTAGCTGATGGTACACTAGCCATCTTCCACAGAGGTCTAGGTAAGGCCCTCATCTACCTCATTGTGAATATTATAGTGATTCCACAAACCTCACTGCATGTGACAAAATATTGTTTCTTTTTCCTACTTTATAGACGGCCAGTGGGATTTAACCAACTACCACTTGCTGGACCTGGGTCGGCCTCACCACTCCATCCGCTGCATGACAGTGGTGCATGATAAAGTGTGGTGCGGCTACAGGAACAAGATCTATGTCATCCAGCCCAAAGCTATGAAGATAGAGGTTCATACCCATTTTAGTGTTCTGACATATTGATTGGGTGGTTCTTGGGCTGTAGACCCTTAAACTATCTAAATTGCTATTCAAATCACACTTCAAAAGTTTGGGATCACTGTTCAATAAAAAATGGCAGGTTAATGGCAGGTACATAGATAAAATTATTCTTTTAAGGTGCTACTGCTTATACCATCCTATACTGTTCAAACAATTTATAGGAAGCTGTAAAAAGCTGTGTTCAGAATGACAAAGAGCTGTAGATGATTACATAATGAACAAAGAAAGTATAGAACAGTGACAATGAACTTATCAACACCCAAAATGCCTCATAGTTGCACTGATTTGCATAGGAAAGAAACATCGATAATAATAAATAGACAATTACAGTTTATTTATCCTAGACTTACTTTGGTAATACCTTGTGTATCTGTGTGCCTGCAACCAATATCCATTAAGGGTATGACACATACATAAACATTATTGTTGAATAAAATAACAATAATTTAAATGACAAGTGATCCCAAACTTTTGATGGTAATGTAGCTCTGCTAATATTACTTATGTTCTTGATGGATAGCAGGTTACATGACTAAAGGTTATTTGTGTTTACAGAAATCGTTTGATGCCCACCCTCGGAAAGAGAGCCAGGTGCGTCAGCTGGCCTGGGTGGGTGATGGCATCTGGGTGTCCATTCGTCTGGATTCCACCCTGCGCCTTTTCCACGCCCACACTTTCCAGCACCTCCAAGATGTGGATATTGAGCCCTATGTCAGCAAGATGCTTGGTGAGGAGGAGGAGGAGGAGGAAGCTCACCTTCTTCCCTAACATGCCAACTCTAGGGCGGGGAACCCTAAGTGCGGGTTGAGGCGTTGCTGTTGTTTGAATATGCTGCTGATCAGCTTGAATGATGAATGGATTTTGTTATTACTAAGTTTCCACAATTAAATTTTTTTAAGGCGATGTTGCACAATGTAAATGTATTTTGCGATTTAGATAAAAAAATGTTTAGATGGTTCAGCCCTGCTGTTCAGACAGCAACTTTTACCAAATTCAAATCGAATATCGCTTCCTATACTTACAACTTCTGTTCGATATCATATAAACAATAACTTATAAACTATTTAAACTAAAGTTTCGAGGTGCATTGCCAAGAGGGCCCTAGGAGGGTTAAAATACCTGTTTTCTGTTACGGTGTCACTGCTGTCACTGAGTTCTTCTTCTTTTTACTGACAGGCACAGGTAAACTGGGCTTCTCCTTCGTGAGGATCACAGCTCTCATTGTGTCCTGTAACCGGCTCTGGGTTGGAACTGGAAACGGTGTCATCATCTCCATTCCTCTGTCAGAGTGTGAGTCCATACACCTATTTGCACAGGTTCTCACCTTAAAAGGCCTGTTGCTGTATAAAACAGTATGAGGACACCTTGTGTCCCTTTGATACGTTTTTCTCATTTTTTCGTTATTAATAAAATCAGAAAAAAACCTGCCATTGTTTTACTGAAGTGTAACAGCTATGTATTAATACGTTTGTTCCCTAGATTACCTTTCTTGGTTTGACTAATAGGTTTTCATCCACACTCTTAAAAGCAAAGGTGCTAAAGGTGTGACATAGAAGAGCCACTTTTGATTCTCTAAAAGTTTATGATGAAAAAAAGACTAACCAAAAAAAAGACAAAGAATAATTCTTAACACTTGAACATCTCATCTGCTGAAAAGTTCTGTAGTAAATGGTGGGCTTCAAGCACCACCGACCCTCCGAACATCTCTTCCCTACTCTCTCCTCGTCTGTCCTGTCTCTGACTCTCCTCTGGGCTCCTCTTTTCATAGCTGTGGGTCTGCAGCATGGACTCCTCAGGCTGAGGGGTGAGTGGGAAACCCGCCACATGTCCAGCAGACTGACTGTGACATGACCTCGCCTTGCTGCTTTATGCAAGCTTGCGCTTACTTGTGCACCTTGATCGCCCTCCTGAAAAATCGATGGATGACTCTCCCTCTTTTTCTGTCTCTCTCTCTCACTCTCTCTCTCTCTCTCACTCTCTCTCACTCTCACTTTCTCTCTCCCTCTCTCCTTCTCTCTCTTCTTTCTCTCACTCTCTCACTCTCTCTCCTTTCTCTGTCTCACTCTCTTTCTTCTTTCTCTCTCTCACTCTCGCTCTCTTTCTTCTTATTGCTCTCTCTCCTCTTTCTCTCTCTCTATCACTCTCTCACTCTCTCTCTTCTTTCTCTCTCTCTCTCTCTCTCCCTAATTCTCTTTTTTCCTCTCTCTTTTATATTGTGACTCAGAAGCTGGGGTGTGTGAGCTTTAACTTGTTTAACATTCACCTCATCTCTGTGGCCGAAAATAGTCAGTCTGTGCATCTTGCTGTGGTTCCACTAAGACACACTGTTCCATTAATTGAACTTAAAGTAATAGTGGAAATTTACACAATTTCCCCTTTATCTCAGAAGGAATCAGTCAGTCAGGATGTGTTTTTTTGCAGTGGACTTATGAGGCTTGTATGTATGTTTGTAACTTATTTGCTTGTAACGGATACAACCAATTAATATTATACAAACTGTATACCTAAATACTTGCTATTTTGCCTCTAACAGTGTTGATTTCTTAAATAGATTTACTTCTGTAGTTTCTGGCCCTGTATGACATACTGTTATCTATGTACATTGCATAGCTGAAAACAGCAGTAGCAGCTGTTGAGAAGCCTGAATTTCGTCTGTACTTTTGCCTGTTGTGTATATAACAGTATGTCATTCAGTGTAAGAAGCCAAATACTGAACATCAAACATGTCTTGATTGATCGAGTACATTTGGGCTAAGCGGTAAATTGTGTAAATTAGATTTTTCACTGAACAGTCACCTTAATGTAGAGCAGAAATTGTATGACTTTGCTTTGAGACTTGAGGTTGATGTTTGCTTTCTCTGCTGTTTGTCTCTATATCATAGCCAATAAGAGCGTGGGGGTTATAGCCAGCCGACCCGGCGGTGCAGTGCGGGTGTTCGGGGATGGGAGTGCGGACAGCGGGACCTCAGGCTCCTACGTGCCCTACTGTTCCATGGCACATGCCCAGCTCTGCTTCCATGGACACAGAGATGCCGTCAAGTTTTTTGTTGCAGTACCAGGTATCATATACCCACACAAACTGAATCAGACAAAGTCAATACAGCAGATCTTTTTCTTTTAGGTGAAATATGAATCAGACAAATTCAATACTGCAGATTATTTTCTTTTAGGTGAAATATACTTATCCAGATAAGGGTATTTAATTATTTAATCTGTTTAAACAAGATTTCATCTCACAAGATTTGTATTGTTTTGTAGTTCTGCCTTCATAAGAAGGGATCTTTTTATTTCTGGTGGGACCAAGGCCTTTATCAGTGGTGGAGAAATAAAAACAAAGTTTCCTGTTTGAGGAAACAGGGAGTAATATTGAAATAATATAATGTATGTCCAAGTTTGTCGACATCCAATGTTTTTTTTTCCCCAAATCAAGGGTGTTAAAAGCGTAAGTGTAAACTGACCATTTCTTAAAACACACCATAACGTACAGAGTGAACAGCACAAAATTCTTTCTCTGCATTTAACCCAAGTGAAGCAGCTAGGAACACAGCACCTGGGAGCAGTGTGTGGGGTACTGTGCTCAAGGGTATCTCAGTGGTGCCTCTAGCAGTCCTGGGATTCAAACCCACAGCCTTCTGATTGATGGGGCAACTCCCTAACCGATAGGCCACCAGCTGCAAATAGAGATTTGGTTGCAGTCACGCACAAAAGCATTAATACGGGAAAGGCCAATTCTATTGGTAATGCTTTTTATGGAGATGATGTAAGTTTTATGTGCTTAAAATAACACCCGTTTCAATGCGTGCACCTTGAATTAGCTGAAATCACTTATAAGAAAGGCCTCAGAATACTTTTGGACTAAAATTTTGCAATATGACGTATTCAGCGCATTACAAATCTATCATCACCGTCGGAAGAAAACCGTGCATGTCCATTTTTATTTTTCATTATTTTCCCCATCATTTAAAAACATAATTTGTCTGTTAAATTGTGTTAAAATGTTTGATAAACAGACCAATATAAATTGTACAAGAAGTTAAAAATTTATCTTTTCTTTCACTTTTATTTAATGTTCTATTTTGTTCTATAATGTTCTAATGTTTTATTTAACTTCTCTTTCTTCTCCTGTAAAATGACTATTTTTGGAG
This sequence comes from Hydrocynus forskahlii, assembly GCA_037974365.1. Lineage (NCBI taxonomy): Eukaryota > Metazoa > Chordata > Actinopteri > Characiformes > Alestidae > Hydrocynus > Hydrocynus forskahlii. The sequence continues at coordinate 12,682,959 of JBBPCX010000028.1, forward strand.
ATAAAAGGTAAATCTAGGTTTCAGTAGTTTGATAATATTGTATCATGAGGCCCCCCACCAATAGTAGACTGTAAGTCATGTAGAATTTCCTCTTTTAGTGTCATCACAGTGCCTCCCACTTTACCTGTTTCCCTGCTGAATCAGGTGTGTTTCTATGTATTTGTCTTCAGGGAAGGTTGTCCCCCCAACAACAACACCTGATAGTGTGACTCAAGACTCAGACACTCCTTCATCTGATAGTCCGTCACAGGAGCTGCAGTCCAAGTTCATGCTGGTCATGAGTGGAGGGGAGGGCTACATCGACTTCAGGATGGGTAGGAGTTCTAGGAACCACATGTTACATGTGCTACATTCTTCAGAGTATCAAGTATAGGGTCACAAGAAGACAATGTGCATTTGATCAGCTTTGCAGCCTGAGTTTTTCTTATTAACAGGACTGGTTTAAGTCATAGTCAACATAGGCAGCTGTCTGAGGTGCCATCTAGTGTGGGGTGCCATTTTGCTGGCCCCTTGTTTGAATGTTCAGCTCAACATATAACCTGAGTGTAGTTCCTGCTTGCACAATGAATGGATGGATAGATAGCCTATATGGATAGAGTTACAAATGCAAAAATCCTCAAGAGCAATATCCCATTCTCTTTTTCTCTTTAGGTGTTGTATCTGTTTTTATTTAGAGTTTGATTTGAGTACTTGGAGTTCTTATTTGCTTTGATCTGAGTACTTGGAGAAATATTAAGACTCAGTATTAGTATTGCTCTGCAGTTGTTTTGTTTAGCCTTTTTAAAAAAGGAGCATGGTTGATGGGGATGATCTTTTAAAGCTTGACTCAAATATCAAGTGTTCTTCAGCCAGCCCTGCATTAAACTTGTACCTAAATCATCACTTTCATGCTTCAAAATGCTTCAAAAAGTGGTTGGGAAATCTCAAATCGGCCAGTTTACCTGGTTTCTGACATCCTGTTATCTTTAAATGGACAAAAAATTCAGTCATTTTGGCCATTTTTATACATAACTGGTTGTCATACAGTGTCAGAAACCATTACCCGATTTTTCTAATTACTGCTTTTTTCTTTCTGTGGCAGGTGATGAAGATGGAGGGGGAGGGGGTGAGGATGAAGAGTCGTTGGAGTCCACAATCAAGCTACAGTCCACTCCGGCCAAAACCGAGCGCAGCCACATCATCGTCTGGCAGGTCGCCATTGGTGACGAGTGACCGTCCAATCACTGCCTCAGGTTCAACAGAGAGCTCCCCCTCATCGAGTGACCCCACGCGGGCCTCCGTTACTCTTTTTTTTATTTCACTCTTATTATTATTACGAAACCTGTTATTATTAGAAGAGCTGCAGCAACCCACATCATAGGTGAATCTTTTCATATTTATACATTTTTTGAAATGTTTCATTTTCTATGAAACTGGTAGTTTGTTCACAACAAGGCATGAAGGTAAATCAGGAATCAGATGAGAGGACAATGGCAGAGATGAATAAAGGGAGCAGATGAATCCGTCCAGGACTGTAAACCCTGAGGGCACAGTCTAAAAAATGACCTGAAACACACGGATCAGTGAAGGAAACAAGCGCTTTTAGTTTACACCGTGACTAAGTGTATTAACCCACATTTTACTATATAAGGGATTATAAAGCAGGTTTAAATTTGTATGTCGTTTGATTAAGCATTGTGCAAGACAGAGCAGACCACCTTCTGAAGCTGTGGGTTACATGCACTGGGACTGTATTGCGTTAGATGTTTTTAGAGCATCAGAACACTGTCTGTGTGGCATGGGTCCTGTATGCATTGTCCTAGCACCTTACAGGCATGGTGTGTAGAGATATATGTGTGTAGACATGTCTCTGTTCTGGGGTGTTCTCTTGCCTGCATGGAGAAGTCCAGTCTCTCGTTCCTCAAGGCCCTAGCTCTAGAGTCCGACTAGCGTGAACCTTTATGCTAGAGCTAGCTTGCTGGCACTTTAAAATAGCAACCAACGTACATCTACACCTATTCTAAGACCAACATGTGATGTATTTTACGTTCAAAAGGGACTACCCTGTTACCAAAGGAAAAAAAACTGTAGAACTAAGAGCAAATGCTTAACAGCCTAGATACAGTCACTTGTATTGGTGACATTTTTTTCAACACAAAATCAGCGATCTGTTTTTTATAAGAGTCATTTCTGAGTTTCCTTTTCCTTGACAGGGATTTTATCAAAAGTGGTTTGTGTTGCACCTTAAGTCGTTTGTCTCCGTGTGCTAAGCCAGTGTTTTTTAGCTCATTTGTTTTTTTTTGTCTTGCCTCAAGTGTTTACCTGTACAGTCTGGAATGCTTAAACCTGTCAGTATGTTCTTATTCTCCTTCCTTTGCTGTATATGTACACTTTGTGTGTGAGACGCTAGTCTTTCCTTTGGTGGTGTGTGTCAAAACGAACGCAGGGCTGGCCAGTGTGTGATGATTTTTCTTTTGTATTCCAAAAGGAGAAAAAAAAACGGGGCTTACAGGTGGTCCAGTTTTGTTTTTATTCCAGCTCAAAAAGGGATTATTCATATCGTTGGTAATGCCATTCCAGTATTTATTTTTCATAATGAACTTTGAGGTTCAGAATGTAACTTTATACATGAACAAATTATATTAGTTTGACATAACTTGTGTGATGTCAGACACACTCGGAAGCGATTTGTGTGATGTGTTCTCGCAGACATTGTGAAAGAGTTGCATTAATACTGGTTTAATAACTGTAACGTCATGGACTGAAGTAGGTAGGGTATACAGAATAACCTCCGTGTGGATCATGTGAAAATCAACACATTCATTCTACTAAGCTATGCATGTTTTTTAAAAGGACACTGCAGCGTATTTGTTCAAATCCCTGTTTATTGCCACCTTTTTGGGTGGAATGGTGTGCGTTTGTGTACGTATGAGTGTGTGTGTGGGTGTGGGTGTGTGTGTGTGTGTGGGTGGGTGACTGACACCCACCTAGCACAGAGTTGTGCTGTAGCTCCAGTAGCTGCAAACATGAGTGTGCCTGTGTCCGCATACACGTGGATGGTTGCTTGGTCCCTTAAATCTCACAGGATGTGCTGTGGTTGTCACAGCTTGTCATTACTGTGGTTTTTCCTGTTCAATGTTTGCTAAAACAGCATCATAGCCTTATTTTTAACAATCTATTAAACTCAATTTCATGGGAAATTAACTGCTGGTGTTGTTTTATTACCGCTGTGTGACTGATACCTTCTTAAATAATCTGATAAATGTGCTGCATATTTCTCAGGTAAGTCAAACCAGAGATTTTTACATCTAAAATAAACCTCCTTTAAGGGGCAGATAGTGGCCTACTGACTAGGGAGTTGCCCCTGTATTCAGAAGGTCGTGGGTTTGAATACCAGGACTGCTAGTGGCACCACTGAGGTACTCATGAGCGAGGTACCGTCCCCACACACTGCTCACTGCAAACTGCTTCATGGGTTAAATGCAAGGGAAAATATCCCTCTGTTCACACTGTGGTGTGTTCATGCTTGACTATAAGGAGCCACTTATAGTCACATGGATTTGAGGAGCAAAAATAATTCTAGGTAATAGATCTGGGAAAAGAGTAAATTGTCCTTTTAATGCCCCATTCAATAACAGTAAATTTGTAACAAGGCCTGCTGTGAAAACTTACAAATTAAAAGTCTGATCTTGGGTGGAGTTTGCTGATAGGCCACCAGGTGTCACTGCTGCACCACCCTGACAGTCCACAGAGGCTTGAGGAGGACCTGTGAAATTACATCACAGGCCTACTGCTCTCTCTCTCTATCTCTGTCCCTCTCTCTCTTTCTGTCTCTCTGTTCTCTCTCTCTCTCTCTCTCTCTCTCTCTCTCTCTCTTTTTCTGTCTTTCTTTCTCTCAATCCCATCTGTTTTTTCTGTTCTTTTTCTTTCTCTCTCTCTTTTTCTCTGTCCCCCCTCTATTTCTGCCTCTCTGTTCTCTTTCTCTCTGTCTCTCTCTGTTTTTCCTCTCTTCTCTCAGTCCCCTCTCTCTGTTCTTTCTCTATCCTTCTCTCTGTTTCTCCCCCCCTTTCTCTCGTTCTCTCTCCCTCTCTTTGTTTCTCTCTCTCTCTCACCCCCAGGTGACTTAAACAGACTGTTGAGACAGCTGTAGCGTACAGATGTGTCTGCTGATGTCACACATGCACACACACACACAAACTCTTTTAAGAGACTCTTCAATACAGGCAACATGTGTCTGTCCATAACACACGCATACACACATACAACACTGATTATATGCCATGTATTTCATTAATATATATTATTAGCATACTATGCGTGTCAGTATGAACTGGACTTTAAGTGCATTTGTATGCTGCTACAGCACTGTACCAGCCTGTATTGGCACTGATAATGTTTTGGTAAATTGTGTGTTTGTGTGTGTGTGTGTGTGTGTGTGTTATAACAGCCTGTGATGACTCCACACAAGTGTTTGAGAGTGTGTGTGTGTTATGACAGGATTAGCTGGTGGATTTCTAAAACACAGAGAGAGAGAGATGCAAGTGAAGCCCATGCTGCCCACGCACAAAGAGAGAGAGTGAGAGTGAAACTTGCTCGTTTGCTCACTCAACCCGCCCTACATGGCTCAGGAGGCAGTGCTTACGTAAGCCAGCCAGCTGCTCTATGTCACTGAGGCCTTTGGATATGAGTGTGTGTGTGTGTGTGTGTGTGTGTGTGTGTGTGTGTGTGTGTGCGTGTGTGTGTGTTTGTGTGTGTGTGTGTGTGTGTGTGTGTGTATTCACTCAAGCCCCTAATCACAGTCATCATTCTCAGGGCCCTCTGTTTGCTATCTGTACATTGTCTTAATTATAGGCTTTGGTGCATCACTTAAATATAGTACAGGTTTCAGCAGATGTCACATAACGTCATTATGGAAATTAACCTTATTTGGAGAGTGTTTAGGGTCGGTCAAAAATGTTCCTATATGAAATTTTGAACAAGCCAAAAGCATGCCTATGGGGAAATAATGACTGAGGTCAGAGCAGGGATTTTTTTGTGGATTTGTCTTTTTCTGTTAAATAAATGAAATGTATTAAAAGTTTGCTTTCTCTTTGCTGCAGTACCAGGCTTCTTGATTGCAGATTTTGATTGCATTCAGACACCCGAGCATTACTGAGGTCAAGTCGTGATGTTTGATAATACGTTCTCAATGGATGGAGTTCCATCACCCCATCGTGTCCCATCTTATTAGCAAGGCTTTGTCATGGGGATTATAAAAGACGTAAACAATAAATAAGACATTCTCTATTTGGACAAAAGTATTTTCAATCTTAATGCTTCTCGATACCATGACATTTTGGACAACGCCATGCCTCCATCTTTGTGGACACAGTTTGGGGAAGAACTTTTTCTATTCCAGCATAACTGTGCCCCAGTGTACAAAGTAAGGTTAATAAAGACATGGCTGGATGAGTTCGGTGTGGTAGAACTTGACTGGCTCTGACCTCAACCCCATCCAACACCTTTGGGATGAACTGGAATGGAGCCAGGCCTTCTCGTCCAATATCAGTTCCTGCTAAGGGGGGACCCACTCCATATTAAAGACTAGGTATTTGAATGCAATGTCTGGCGGCCCAATACTTTTGTCCATGTAGTGTAGGTGTTCCTTAAATTAGCTGTCCTCACTAAATAGAAGGGGTGTCTGGATACTTTTCCACACATAGTGTAGCATGTTATACTCAAACTAAATGTACAGTCTGCATTTTGACATGTTTTGCCTTTGAAGCAACATCAATTTTACCAGCAGGATCATAAACAATACCATATGTTAGAACCTTAATGTTGGCCAACGGATGCTTATTGGTCAGGCATTGGTGAGGGTATCAGGCATTACTATGCCCTGTCTTGCTTTCTCTCTACATGCTGTTGTTTGCTTGTTTGTGTGTGTGGGTGTTAGACCTTGATCTGTAGGTAAGGCCGGACATCTGTTGCAGACTGTCAACATTGACCCTGGTCATGTGTCAAACACGGACTGAGAGAGAGAAGGAACGGGAGGAGAGAGACGTGAAGGAAGA
>JBBPCX010000028.1:12689090-12701656 GCA_037974365.1 Hydrocynus forskahlii
CACTGCTGTTAAAAAGCTCCTTATTTGTTTAAAGTGTTTGCAAACCAAATGTTATTGCACTTTTGTTCACATAGCAGGACTTTAAAAATAAAAGTGCACAATACACTACTTTTGAATTCATTACTGAATTTTGCATATAACAATGCGATTAATCGCAATTTAAAAAATTTAACCGTTGTCCAGCATTAGTATTTTCATGATCTGCCATGCGCTGTGAGCCAAATCCCTCCCTCGCTGTCGGCCTCATTAGGGCATGATGCTAAAACACATGCAGCCTGAGGTGCTCGAAGTTGTGGACTAGTTCTAAGCCCAAAAGCAGCATTATATATATTTTTTAAATAAAAAATGTATCAGATGTCATAACATTCTGCTTTTGAATGTATTCATTTATCTTCAGCCAATAATTATGTAAGGGTTAAGCATGAGTCTGCGCAAAGTTAGATGTGGGGTCTCTGAGAACACATTCAGTGCCTGCAGCTGACGATTACGAGGGCTCCCACTTCCCGTCACGCACCTTACACTGTGGGGTCTGTGGGTGGTCAGGCTTTTCCTTTTGTTTGTGCTTGTGTAGGCAAACAGGTGGAAGCATGACTATATAAGGACGGTTTGGGAGTGTGTACCTCTCAGCCTGCTGGTAGGAAGATAATGTGATTTTTTTTGTGTGATTATGATGTGTTTGTTTATGATTTTATTTGTCAGATGACTAATAGCTGAGAAAATGACGGCTGAGTCATGGCCGCTCCAGGATGCTCATTACTATAATGGGAAATGTGTGGAGGTGAAATGTCTTCAGGCTTTTATGCTCTCATTTGAATAATTTTGCATTCATCAAACTTTATCGACAGCGGCTCTCGCTGTTTCATGGAGCACCATCCCTGCTTGATAGAGCTGAACCGACGGTGTTGTATGAACGCCGTTTTCTTCGGAGCAATCCCACTAAACTGCTATTGGTAATAAGGTGTAGCACATACGTTCAGGTTCAGTCTGATTTTCTAGTTTGAGGTCAAGATCGTGCCTAATGTTCACTCATATTTTGTTTTCAACCTCTTTAGAATGTAAGAGTTTTAATTATATACAGACTGAAACACACATTAGTCTGGCTTAGAAGAATTAATATTTTATTTCGGAACAAAATACTGCAAAGTAGCACATTGTATGTACAGCCTTATGAGACCACACAGCTGCACTATACGGGAGGAATGTGGTCAGATCACCCCGGCTGCTGGTGAACAATGAGTTAGAAGTGATATGCGTCACAGGTTGCCATATCCAAAGGAATTAACAAATAAAGCTTTCCTCTTAACACACTGTTGCGTGGATGGCACAAAGCCATAGGATCTGTTGCAAAATGTTCTGCTGTTTTATTGTATTTGAAGCTACTGTGCTTATATGGTCACAAAATGACAGCTATATCAAAATGAATGGCTGCTTGATGCGTTTAGAATGTAAAAAGCAGCAGGGCTGCTGGTAGCCTAGTAGTTAGGGCGTTCACCCTGCGATCAGGAAATCATGGATTGGAGACCTCTAAGGTTCCCTTGAGCAAGGTACCATCTCCACACACTGCTCCCCGGGCGCTGTGCTCCCCACTGCTTCACTTGCTGAATGGGTTAAATGCAGAGGAAGAATTTTGTGCGGTTCCCACTGTGAGCTGTGGTGTGTTCACGTATGACAGAACTTTCACTTCAGAGGAAAAAGGTCTCCTGATTCTCCATGAACAGTACAAAAAATAGATAGAATGCCCTAGTTTTGATACACTGTATGGAGAAGAGCATTGGCACGCATTCGTTTTTCAGGGTTTGGGCTAGGCTCCTTCCTGCCACTGAAGGACAATCTTAATGCTTCAGCATACCAAGCCATTTTGGACAACACCATGCATCCAAATTTGTGGACACAGTTTGGGTAAGAACCTTTTCTATTCCAGAATGCCTGTGTCCCAGTGCACAAAGTGAGCTCCATAAAGACATGGCTGGATGAGTTTGGTGTGGAAGAACTCGACTGGCCCACACAGAGCCCTGACCTTAACCCCATCCAACACCTTTGGGATGAACTGAAAAGGAGATTGTCCAACATCAGTGCCTGACCTCATAAATGCTTTACAGAATGAATGGGCACAAATTACCACAGAAACTCCAAAATCTTGTGGAAAGCCTTCCCAGAGGAGTAGAAACTGTTAAAGCTGCAAAGGAGCTTCTCATCAGGTTACAGTTACGCCATTTAGCAGACGCTTTTATCCCGAGCGACTTCCCTTCCCTAACTACAGGGGACAGTCTCCCTGGAGCAACTAGGGGTTGAGGGTCTTGCTCAGGGACCCAGTGGTGACGTGCTGAAGGTAGGATTCAACCCGTGACCTCTTGGTCTAGAGGAAAGTATCCTACCCACTAGAATACCACCACCCCCAGCATCAGTGCCTGACCTCATGAATGCCCTACAGAATGAATGGGTACAAATTCCCACAGTAACACCTGGAAATCGTGTGGGAAGCCTTCCAAGAAGAATGGAAGCTGTTATAGCTGCAAAGGGGGACCAACTCCATATTAAAGTCTCTGTATTTGATAGCAATATCAATGAACTCCCTGTTGGTGTAATGGTCAATACTTTTGTCCATATTGTGTAACTGTTGCTTCAACAAAAGATGGTAAAACACCCTTGTTCACTGTTTTGAATGTTAATTTTTTTCTGTTGCTCTATACTGTATTGAAACTGTCAATACAGTCATATGTTTGATATGTAAAATAGACATGTTTTCTTGCTTTTCTATGTTATAATAGCTACACATCCACCACTGCAGGGGTACCAATCTCTGGTCTTGGCGGGTCAGTGTTTGGTAGGTCCCTTGCTCGAACACCCTCACTAAACCTGACAATACGCAGGTGAGTTAAATCAGGTGTATTTGAGCAGGGAAATCACCAAACTTTGCTGGACACTGGCCCTCCAGGACCCCTGCTCTATAAAGAACACATTTCTGCACTTTTTTTTCTTATTGGGCTATGCTATATTGAAACTGATAATGCAGTTGTAAGTTTGGTATGTAAAATTTACATAACTGCTAATTTACTGAATTTAACATATTAGAAAAAAGACATTTTACCCATTATGTTAAACTTAGCACATAAATGGAAGTGCATTTAAAAGGAGCAGAAAAATGCCATATTTAAGCATGTTCTCAGTAGAGGAAGCCCACTTGTTTTCATTTATAAAATATTCAGAAACCTTTTGCATACAACTGTATGTAAATGCACACAAAGCACATTTTACATGCAGGCACATTCTTTCCCCAAACATAAAGTACACAATGACATTTTCAAGGAGACAGCGGCTCATTATACGGCGATGCTTTCACGTGTTCCTTGTGCTTCAGAAGAGGACACTGCTCACTGATTCTGAGACGCTGATTAGCTGACATTTGTTTAAACTCGCGTCTACTTCACATTTTCTATCTTTTTTTTGAATCTCAATCAGATTATGTCTATAAAACAACAAATATTCAAATACTGTCCTAAGGGCCTTTTCTTTCCTCAGTGTATGCACCTACTCATCCTTCTGAACACAGACACTGTTTACATCAAATATTTTTACGGAAGAGGGGCTTAGAAACTGAGCTAGAAAGAAAAACAAAAAACTAAAGTAACACTCCTTTGCATCCACCTTAGATAAACATCATTTAGTTTTCTCCCTCAGTTCTGTGTGGAGGGTCTCAGGGGGCTAAACAAGGATAAAACACTTTAGTTTATAAGGCTGTCACGAGGACTCCATTAAATTTGATTAAAAATCTATATTGATTAAAATATTTTTTCCTGACGAATCAGCAATGACTAGTTGCCATTTGCATTTGTACCTCAATGTCTGTAGCATCTTGCAGTATGAAAGAGAGACTGAAGGTCTTTTTAAAGGCCTGCTACACTCTTAAAAATCCACAAAAGAGCCTCTTCTTGTTCCTTATAGAACCTTTCAGTGGATGGTTTATTAGCAAACCATTTTTGTGCATGAAATGTGTAAAGCTCGAAGAACCTTTTTATACCTCTGCATGTTCTGGGAAGAACCCTAATGCAGTAATCTAGTATAGAACTTTTACAATACATGCAGGTTCTTCAAAATGTTAAAAGGTCACATGCACACATGACTAAAATAGCTCCTTCTAGTACCAAAAAGGGACTTTTATGGCATTGCCCAAAACACGCTTTAGGACACACTTCTTGTAAAGGGTTCATTATGCAATATAGTATTACAGAATCTCTGAAAAGAAAAAAGTTTGAAAATGCATTATATACATGGTTTGGTGTTGTGCAGATGACAGCATTTTTGTCGGTTGGCCTTTTAAAGAATAACTCTGATTTCTCAGTCAATAATTGGTATATCAAATAATTGGTAGCAACCCATTTGTGACAGGCCTAGTAGCTGTAATAGCAGGGACTACAAATAGCATGTAATTATGAGCACCTAATTTGTCATTTTATAGCAGATCCAAGCCATGGCTATGCAAAGACATGATAAAGCTTTTTGGAGTTCTTTTGTTTTCATCGATCCTCCTCTGGGAATACTATGTGACCACTAGTTTTTGAGGTTTATGGTGGCTGTTTTTCCATCAGCTGGGGGAAAGTGGCCTATTTTTGTTGTTTGTAGCTAATAAAATTGTGTATTTCCCTCTGGGGAAGGAGAACGCTAGCACACGTATAAAGCCTACCCCATCATATTTTCCAACACTGTTTCCAACAGTGTTCAGTGTGCCCAGAGGACAGCGCCGGTCATGCACTTGCGTACTTGGAGGCTTAAGGTCATGAACAGCACATGCCAAAGTTGGCAGTATGTGCAGATCTGATATGGCTGCTGTGGCCCTGGATTTATTATTAATTGGTTTATAAAACCTCACCTGTCACTTTCTGACATTCCAGGAGGCAAGAATCAATTAGTGGTTTTTAGGCATGTCCAGATGATGTCTGGGTATATGTGTTTGTTTGTTTTGTCAATTTAAGGCCTTCCAGATGGTGGTAGGTGAAAGAATACAGTGTGTAAATGGAATACTCTAGCATTTTCCAACCTGAGGTCTATCTACATTCACTTGCCATGGACCAAAATTTGATATGTTTCCCTGAACTTTGGAAGGAACAGAAAACCCACTGACTCATAACAGACTTACACTACAAGCCAATGGGCAGGTGCATCAGCGTATTGCCTATAAGTAACTGACTGTAGGCTAAACACATGGCAGACTGAAAAACACTGGAGTATTCCATTGTATGGGGGGTTGTTATGAGGCCAGACCTACCTGTCATACTGGTGTGCCATAACAAAATAAACAGGAGACCAAGCGTCCTGTAACATCACTATATATCCTCTTTATTACCTTACTGCTGTGTGTATTTTTCTTAGATTTAGAGGGACGCCAATGCTGCAGAAAGCATAAGGTCGTATTGAAGGGCAGCATTTATATGATACACACGCTAGCAAAGTAATGCCTTCATATCTCACCAGCAAGCCGGCAGTTGAGCTGCCTTCAAGACAAACCTTTGATCTTAGAAAAGCAAAACACAGATAAGACGGATCACAAAATACAAATGAAATCCAGATTAGAATACCACTTTCCACAAAGTAACACTTTAAAGTCAGTTAATGCTAATAAGCTGGAGTCATTTTCTGAATTCCACTAGCTCTTGTTTAAATAGATTGTACAGTTACTTATACACTCACTGTTCATTTTGTATATAAATAAATATATATGATATGCATAATTATGTACCTACCTTTATTTCCAGTTACCATATACAGTTGCAGTCAGAAATACTCAACTTCCTAACCTCAAAAGGTTAGAGAAAATATATGACCCTTGGCACATTTTTACTGAATTGAGTTTGAATCAAAAATGTAACTATTTTTTAAATGCACATGTGCACTATTATTCAACACCCAGCATCAGTACTTTGTGGAGCATCCATTACCCTTTCTAGTTTCTAATAACGGTTGTGGTAAGTGCTGACAAGCTTCTCTGTCGGAATCTTTGCCCATTCTTCACTGATGTTTGATGTTCTCCATGCTGCAACTGCCTTCTCTAAGTCCCACCAAATATTTTCAATAGGACTTTAAATCTAGGGGCGGGAAGGCCACTCCAGGACATTCAAGGACCTATTTCTCAACCACACTTTGATTAACATGGAGGTGTGCTTGGGATCATTGTCTTGCCGGAAAGTACAAAATTCACAAAGATTCAATTTCCGAACAGAAGGCATCATGTTCCCATTTAAAATGGCCTGCTGTTTCTGGGACCCCATTTACATGGTCAAGATGACCAGTTTCTGCAGCAGAAAAACATCCCCACATCACCAGTGACCCACCTCCATGCTTGACTGGGGGGATGGTATTCTTTTGGTCATTAGCCTGGCCTTTCTCATGCCACTCGTCCTGCTGGTCAAGCTGTCCAACTGTTTCCCAAAACCCAACAGGCCTGTAAAAAACTTCTTGTGGCATATTTCAGTCAACTTTTGATGTTCTTTGTGGTCAAGAGTGGAGTGGATCTTGGAAAGTGGCCATGAAGTCCTAGTTTATTCAGTGCTTGTCTTTTTGTTGCCTCTGAAGCACTTGTCCGGCCTTCACCACGTCACCCTGTAGATGTTTTGTAGTAACAAAGGGAGATTTCTTAGTTGCCCTTAAGTTGTTCAGGGCTCCTTATGAAAGTTTAGGGTTTCTCCCTTGACTAGGCAAGCTTTAAACTTCCTTATACCATTCTCAACGGCGTCTCCTGGAACGTTTCAATTTTGGGAGATTCTCTTTTACCCAGTGCCCTTCGAGTAAATTAAATCATTTCCTCTCTTCCTTTTTTGTGACAGCCCCTTAACATCTCACCCTCAACATCTTAAATAATGGGGTTAAGGATCATTATAGATATTCCAAGGGCTTGGTTATGTTTCAGCTCCAACTTAGATCATAAAACTAGCAAAAGGTTTTTGTGATATAAGGGTTGAATAACTGTGACATTGCTATGTTAATGAAATGTCCCGTTACTTATGAATACTTCATTTTATACGTTTTCTTCATTGATTGTATGAACAACTGGTAAATAAGTCTTGCAGGGCTGAATATTTCTGACTGGATCTGTAGGTATACTTTGTAGTTTACAGTTACAGACTGTAGACCATCTGTTTCTCTGTGTCATTTGTATGCCCTCCTTTACACCGTTCAGCAATGGTCAGGACCCTCACAGGACTGGGCAGGTGTTATCTGAGTGATGGATCGTTCTCAGCACAGCAGTGACACTGACACGATAGTGGCAGGTTAGTGTGTCTATGCTGCAAAGAGTGGATCAGCAGTGCTGCTGATGTTTTTACATACTTTGTGCACTTACTGTCCACTTTAATAGACTCATCTAACCTGTCGATGTAAAGTCAGATTTTAGTTCATCTCTTAGTCATCTTCTAATCAGCTGCCATTAGTGGTCATTTACTGGCTTCAGGACTGGCTGGAGTCCATCTGTTTCTCTGAATCATCTGTTAGCTGACTTTACCCCTTTCATCAATGGTCAGGCCCACCAGTGAGCAGGGTTTACATAGGTGGATCACATCTTTGTTAGGTGGACTACTCACCAGGCTGCCCTTAAAATTGAGTTTTCACTAAATATTCAAACTACAAGGCAGCACGTTAACTAACTTTAAGTTAAAAAAAACCCCAACATTTTTATAGTGTAAAAACCCTGGCAGTACTGCTGTGTGATCCACCTAAGTAAACCCTGCTCACTGGTGGTCTCGACCATTGATGAAAGGGGTAAAGTCAGCTAACAGATTTAGAGAAACAGATGGACTACAGTTTGTAACTGTAAACTACAAAGTGCACCTTTATGGTAACTGGAACTGCTAAAAAGGACTTTGGGTGTAGACAGAAGGTTGGTGTACCAAATGAAACAGCTAGTGAGTGTATAGGGATATAGTTACAGACTGTGGCCCATCTGTTGTCATATACAATTTGTCAGCCTTCCTCTACCTATTTATAATTGGTCAGTTTCTCACCACGGACCTGCTTTTGACTGGGTGTTATTTGGGTGGTGGGCCTGGTAGGCAGCCTGGTAGGTGTAATGGTGTGTGTGGTACTGATACGAGTATATCAGGCACAGTGTGCGTTTTTGCACACATATGTGTCACTGCAAGGTTGAAAAATTATCCAGTCAAGAGTGTTTCTGTGGTCAGAAACTGATCATTCATTAAATATTTGAAGTCAGATTGTACATTGTCATAAAAGGACTATAGTCAAAATATACACCAGGAAGGTGGATGTACTAGACAAGTGTTCTAATCAAACTGGCCACTGAATGTGTATCTCAGAGAACTTCAGCTACATTTATGACTGTTCAAAGGAGCTGGGCAAAGGCTGAGACTGACATGATGTCATAGCCAAATGTCTATTCAAAAATAGATATGCTTATCTTTAGTCCTCATGCACTTCGTGCGTATGTCCCTTTAAAGCATACCCTGTGTAAAACATTTACCCTGACCTGTCGACGGCTGAGAACACTCAGATAAATGTTTTAAACTAGACCAAAATATCAGTTTGTTCTGGAGTTAGTAAAGTTGCTTACTTATGCCATCCATCCATCTGTTAACTGAACCAGACAAACACACTCACTCACGCATGCACTCAAACCTGGGGGCAATTTAGCATCTGCAATTTGCCTAATGTGTAAGTCTTTGGACTGTGGGAGGAAACCGGAGTACCTGGTGGAAACACACACACAGAAATGGAGAGAACATGCAAACGCCACAGAAAAAGGATCCTCAGATGCCTGGAAGGGAACTGAACCCTGCTTTACTGTGAGGCAACAGCACTACCCACTGTGCCCCCGTGCCCCTCCGGTGTAGAGGCGATTTATAATGCGGGATCTAACAAAACATCTGTCTGTTTCGCAATCTAACTATATGGTCAAAAATAATGTCCTATTTATTACATTCAGGTGTTTTGGCCACAGGCATGGCTAAAGTGTATAAAAAAATCCAGCACATAGCCATGCAATCTCCATATGCAATTAGATAGGTAGTATTGTAGAGTTCGGTTATTTTAAATCTGGCACTGTTATAGGATGCTGCCTTTGCTATAAGTCAGTTTGTGTCACTGACACGATAGTGGCAGGTTAGTGTGTCTATGCTGCAAAGAGTGCTATTGCTGTAGAATGGAAGCATCTAGGAGCAACAACTCAACCGCAGAGTAGTAGACCACACTAACTCACAGAACCCCACATTTGTTGCATCATTTATTTGTTCCAAACTGACCCTGGAAGCAGCACCAGCAAAAGAACCACACGTTGGGAGCTTCATGAAATGTGTTTCCATGGCTGAGCAGCTGCACACAAACCTGAGACCACTAAACACAGTGCCAAGCATGGTCTGGCACATAAAGCAAGCCACTAGCGGACTCTTGAGAGGTGGAAACATGCTTCACTAGCTTGGCAGTCTGACAGATGAATCTTGGTTCGTCAGATGCCATGCTGCATTGAAGGCCCTGACATGATTTGACTAGTTAAGTTTGGACGAACTTCAGTGGCCCACACAAAGCCCTGACCTCTTGATGTCCAGCAAGCTAAAATGGATGTGATGATCAGGTGTCCATGTATTTTTGGCAATATAGTTTACCAGTCAATAGGTCCGCTCCTCACTTGACTTATCTAACATATGCACCCACGTGCACACAAACGCACGCACACTCCTCCACAATATATATTATTACTATGTCTCTCTGTGTGCATATATAAATCATTATTATAATTATTCATCCTAGCTTCCTAATTATTTCAAATCTGCATTGTTGTGTAGAACAAGTATATTGTCCTGCAGCCATTTTCTGTTTGTACCTACAACAAAATTGAATTGATTTTATTGAGTCTAATCTTTTGAACCATGGTAGACTCTCTTCACACGTTTTGCCTTTGGATTTATTTAATATTTAAAATATTATTAATAAAAAAATCCCCCTCTAAAGTCCATATCTTAAACACAACATACAAGCTGTGCCTGTTCTCACATTCAAGTGTTACACAGACACATGCTGGAGACTTGTGGCAACATCTGCTACCTTGGACAGAATGTATATGTGTCCTGGAATGTATGCAAACCTGATTAGATTCTGTCCAAGCAGCTTAGCTTCTCCCCTGAAACCCTTGCAGGGCACAGAGAGTTCAGCCGGCTCTGTTAGCCGTTAGCTCTGCTGTTACTGTTAGCTCGTATTCAGTTACTATATTCAGATTATATGCCCAGGAATGTAGCACATTGCTGACTTTGTCTATTTTTAAAAGGCCGGGCTTGGATCATATCAAAATGTAATCGAATCTATGCCGGCATGCTAATGTTTCCAGAAAGGCTGAGGCAACCTTTTCTCCTATAAATATGGATGATGATTTAGGAACTAGATGCTGGCGGAATCTATTTTACACTCGATACTATATCCTTATGCTGTCATTACCGGTGGTCCTGCACACATACACACACGCGCACACATTGCGCAAATCTTGGCTTAGTCTCGCTGAGGGGTTGAGACTGATAAAACTTTGTGGAAACACAAACTCAACTGAACAGACTCCAACCGCAAATACAGGTTGACTAGACTTTCGCTGTGGACTGGTCTGAGCTTTGGTGTGTGTATGTGTGTGTGTGTGTGTGTGTGTGTGTGTGTGTGTGAGTGTGTGTGTATCGCCCATCTGCTCTTTGATCATCCTCTACTCTCAGTCAGTCTGTCAAGAGACTAGCAAGCCTTTCAGCAGCACCAAAGCAACTTTCCTCAACAAGCGAGAGGAAATAAGGAGAAGAGAGAGAGGGAGCAAAATGAAACTGAAATTAAAGTCTAGGTCTAGTCTACACACACATGCACACACACATGCACACACACACACACAAACACACACGCACACATATATATATATATATATATATATATATATATATGTAGGGGCAATTTGTAGTTTACAACTACTGACTAGAGTCCATCGGTTTCATATTTGTTAGCCACCTTTATCCAGTTGATGCATGGCCAGGACCCCACAAGACCACCACCACCAGTGAGCAGATATTATTTGGGTGATGGATCACAGCAGTGGCACTAAAATGGTAGTGCCAGGATAGTGTGTGTGTGTGTGTGTGTGTGTGTGTGTGTGTGTGTGTGTCTACACAGAATGGATCACACATGGCAGAGCCGTCAATCTAGGGCTTCTGGACGTCCTAGAAATGTCACTGACTGTGAATACGAGCAGCAGCCAAACCAGGGGGTTCGGTCAGGTGGTAAATAGGGATAGCACTATGTCAGAGCTCATCACGAAGAACATTCCAGGTGAATTATATGTTACTACATCTCTTAGAGGCATTTTATAAAACATGAAATGTGTTTTACGAACTTCAGATATCCATGTTGTGAACTGATGTCCTATCCAGGGTGTTTGCCTTTTGCCCTGTGAGCTTTGGATAGGCTCCAGCACCTCCGGCTCAGACACTGAAGGAATGAATAAAGATATCTGCGTTTATTTCAAACAACCAAAAAGGTTAATGTGCTATGCTGTTAGCTTAGAGCTGAAGTACAACTAGAAGTATTAAAATGGCTATTATAATCATTATTCATGTATTTACATCACAAAACTAAAAGCCTAGCTGTTACAGTCAGTTTTATTTGCCACCGATCCACCATGTCACCAAAACGCAGTGATGTATCTAGGACTGGTGGCCCTGTGGGGTCCTGGCCATTTATTAACAAGGTAATATGGAGGCTAACAAATGGTGCAGAAAAACAAATGGACCACAGTCAATAATTGCAAACAACAAAGTGGAGCTCTATGGTACCTGGAGCTGATAAAAAATAATCAATATGTTACAATACACTTTTAATTTGATTTATGTACTTTTCCCCTATGAAGAGAGTACTGAAAGACACTAAAGAAGTACTGTCATGATATCCCACCAACAGTATTAGAGCATGACTCATTAGTCTTTTTTGTGTGTGTGTGTGTGTGTGTGTGTGTGTGTGTGTGTGTTAGGTACTTCAGGGTTTTAGAGTTGTGGGAATGCAGAGAGAATGAGGAGAACTGGAGAATGTATGAGGGGCACACAAACAAGTCTGACACTGATGTGTGATCAGAAACCAACCCCCCCCCTATCCCTTTTTTCTCTATGTATGTCTCTCTCTCTCTCTCTCAGTATATCTCTTTATTGCTCTCTCTTTATCTCTTTCTGTGTGTGCGTCTCCATGTGTCTCTCTCATTCTGTCTGTCTGTCTCTCTCTGTCTGACTCTCTTTCTCTCTCTCTCTCTCTCTCTCTCTCTCTCTCCCTCTCTCTGTCTCTCTCTCTCTCTCTCTTAAGGTCTAAAGCTGTGCCATTGTGCATTCAGACAGTGAAAGAGGATCTACTGCATAATCCAAAATGTTGGCATTTGACGTCACACAGAAAGCTGAACCACACGGGAGACTAGCTCAGAATCTAAACAAAACGTGTGTGTGTGTGTGTGTGTGTGTGTGTGTGTGTGTGTGTGTGTGTGTGTGTGTGTGTATGTCTGTATTTGTGTGTACTCTCTACGCGTGACTTCGTGCACCGTGTATTTACACAACCTCCCTGTG
>JBBPCX010000028.1:12701756-12729877 GCA_037974365.1 Hydrocynus forskahlii
ACAAATGGTAAAAATCATCATCATACAGGAAAGCAGCTTCGATAAAGACCTCAGTTGGGTGTGTGGGTGTGTGGGTGTGTGTGTGCCTGTCTGTATTTGTGTGTAAGCTCTAAGCGTGACTTAGTGAACAGTGTATTTACACAAAATCCCTGTGTGAATTTTCAGCAGCGGATCTTATTATACTCTCAGCGGCTTATTATTACACCGTTATTCTAACATCAGTGTTTATCCTGCAGCCCTAATAGCTCCAGCTCCAAATGAGGGAAAGACTTCATAGATTTCTTCCAGTTTCTCTGCAGGATCAGCACATTTCTGTGTGATTTATCAAAAGTCCCATCCTCGCTTCAGACCAAAGGCCTCTCAAGTCACCCGCTGTTAAAGGTACAGCGTAGAAGAGTAAACATCACTACTGCTTCATCAATTGCCCTTATAAAAATAAACATGTTGTATGCAGAGAATTTTATAATAACTAAGCAGACATAAACATATTAAAAAAAATCAAGAACTCATCTAATTAAACTGTCTCATTCAACTGTCTCATTCAGACTGAAAGGATTCAAGTTCGATTATCTTTGACTGTTCTGTTCAATTTTATAGATGCTAATGGTAAACTTGTTTTGCTCACTCAGTAACCGATATTTTTATATATTCAGAGTTACATTTATATATTCTGAGTTATATTTATATGTTCAGGGTGTTCACCCTGTTGCCCTAAATAAATGTCTAAATCACCCTGACATGTTCCAATACATATATACTGCTACATATTGAAGTCATTCTTGTCATATAGCGATACAATAAAACTGAGTGTGTTTTTGACCTTTACATACAATTGCTAGAAAGTCACAGAGTAAATAATTTGATTATAATTAACACAAACTAAAATATTACTGCATATCATAGTCTAAAACATAGACTGATCATTCTGATACTGCCAGAAAAATAAAGCCAGAAGTGTAATAGGTAATAGAGTCTGTGTTTCTGTGAACCTTCCTTGCTGAAATATGTTGAAAAGAATGTGCTTCACCACACACACACACACGCACACACACATGTACAGAAACACAATTATTAGTTGTCAAGTCATGTCTTCTAGACCTATAGAGAATTCCTCTGTGCTTCGGATCTAACGAGGTCTCAGAGAAAAACAGAGAGAGAGAGAGAAACATATATATATCTGTTTCTAGAGAGAGCGAGAGAGAGAAAAACAGAGAGAGAGAGAGAGAGAGAGAGGGAGAGAGAGAGAAAGAGAAACAGAGAGAGAGAGAGAGAGAGAGAGAGAGAAACAGAGAGAGAGAGAGAGACAGAGACAGAGAAACAGAGAGAGAGAGAGAGAGAGAGAGAGAGAGAGAGAGAGAGAGAGAGAGAGAGAGAGAGAGAGAGAGAGAGAGAGATCCTGTTGTTTGAGAGCTGGTGTGTCCAGAGAAAAGCACTGTATTATTCAACAGGGAAAGACAGGCTTTACCTCGTACGTGGTGTTTGCATCAGCAAAGCATGGTTCAAAAACACTTCTGAACTCTTCTGCTATAAGTGTGACCTTAAGTGTGCTTCATAAAATGAACTCATTACTGGGCAGCATAATTACATGGCAATTAAGACAGACATTCCTGGAGATAGTGCTGGCTGGAGACATGCTGAGGACCCGCCTGTTCATGTCCAACAAAACAGCACGTGGACTTCAGCACAGGGTGGGAAAGACAGTTTCTCTGTCTCCTTCTCACTATCTCTCTCTCTCTTTCATATACACACACAGGAACACAAACAAACACACACACACAAACACACACATAAAAACACACACATTTGCTTTCTCTTCCTAGACTTTTAATTTACACAATTTTCCTTTCAGCTTAGTGTGTTTAACCGAGACATGCTTGGCATCTGATGATGGCTTATTTAGCTTTCCACTGAATTTAAAAGTCTAATGTAGCTACAAGCTTTTGCTCACCCTTGAATAACTCCGTTTAGTTGAATAACTCAGTTTAGTTCATTAGCATCATGATAGCTGAACAGTGGTGAACCGTCACTGTTAGATCTAGGCTTCAGTTTGGGCCGTAAATATCAAAACACATCTAAATTGGAGGAAAAAAGCACCTCTTCTATAATGGGGATTTCAACTAGCACCTGAACATTTTTGGTCCTTCTATAGTAGACACAGACATCTGAAGCTCATCCCATATTTTATTTTAAGCTTTTACTGCTTTTTTTTAAGCATGATTTTAAAAAGTGTATTTTGTCAAAACCTACACAGCCTCTGACACAAGTAGCAGAACAGCTCAGATCTTTTACTAAATAAAACACTTTTTTCAAAACTGTACAGTAATTTATAAAAAACAAAAACACACATTTTGCAGAGAAAATCAGACCTTGGCAAAAACAGTTGTGGAGCATGAATTTAAACAATAGCTGAATCTGGCCATAGCACTTTGTCCACATCATGAACTACATTCTCTACCTCCAGACAGTGAGGGAACAATCTTCTCAAAAGGCAGATACATTCTTGTAGAGACCCTGATCCAATCTGCTCGCAGGCCTCCTCCATAGCTTGAATTAGGGGTATTCTGACACAGGGCTGGAACTCGTAAATCTTGCAATGCCATCTTCTTCATCAGCATCCACAGTTTGTATTGTGATCTCCCACCCTACTCTCCCTTCTTTAACCCCACTGAGAGTTTTTTGGCATGGCAGAAGAGGTTGTTGACGCTGCTGAAACCAGTTTTGCATCAGAGCAGATCGGTGGAAACATTGTCATCTGCTCTGCATCCATTTTGTCTTCTACAGTGGCGATGTTGTGGACCATGTTGTAAAGTTTACATCTAGGTGGAGGACCCAGTTCCGAATTACTGCAGAACACAGGAATTACAATTGATAATTTTTAGAATTGAAACTTAATAATGATATAAGAGTGGCACAGTAGGACTGAGTTTCAATACAAATCACTACACTGTATACAAACGAATAAAAAATTATCTATATTTTTTAACGTCCTGAAGTCATTAGGGCTTCTCTGAAGGCCAAAAAAGGCTCTGACCTCATGGGTGCAATTAATTCAAAACATGTCCATAGATGAACTACATGACTGGGGAGTGAATGGGACATTTTTGTATGGTTGGTTTAATGCAGTACTGTCCAGCATCAGAAACCACTTAAGCAAGACTTTTTAAGATTAACTAATCACTCTAAGTGGATTGAAGTAAGTGATGATTCACTGCTTTCATAGGAATTGTACAAAGAAACTAGCTTATGTGCATTAGCTTCACAGTTTTTCTACATACTCCACACAGGTCCTGACTGACTGACTACACTTGAGGTGAGCAACTAGAGCAACACTCTGGTCCATATACTTTACAGTAATAGTGGAATGAGAGAAAAATAACCCATCTACGATAACTACCAATGTTACTATTTTTATAGTCAATTTAAATCACGTTGTCCTTAACTTTGCCATAATGCAGTCCTGCTAAAGTCATTTCCACGCTCTGCAATACAGTAATAATGATGAGCGCTGTAAAGCCTTTAATTCTTGATTAGTTCGAAGTGCCACTTCAAACACAATTTACTGTTAATTGACTTTTTGGGTAATGAGAGATAAGGTGACCTTGTTTTTTTCTGGACTCTTCGGCCTTGAGAGGTGGATTGTAATAGGCTCCTGTAGCATCTACTCCAGCTGCACCAGAAATGGCACATCTCTCCAAACGGCAGGGATTGAAATACAGCCTCTGGTGAACTCCAATTTATGAAGCTCCCTCAAGGCTGTGAACTTGTGTCACATAAATAGGGAAAGAAATGAATGTCTCCTCCCAGGCACGGGCCGACACCTTTGACAAACGGAGGCCTCTCTCTCTCTCTCTCTCTCTCTCTCTCTCTCTCTCTCTGACACTTGACCCAAATGACCCAAGTCAGATTTACTGTCTGTGACACAGTTAACGAGCGAGATTTCTGCAGATTTAGCTTTTTTTCCGAATTTTCTCCCCAATTTAGTCATGTCCATATCTACCAACTAACCTAGCTTCCCCCAATCACATGATACCAGAGTGCATAGCGACACAAAGATGACTAGCATGTGCAGCCAGCCACTGCATCTTTTCAACAACAACTATCAGACGCCGTGCTGGGTGGGGTAGGGAGAAACAAGGCACAAGATGGGGGTCTCGGGGGTCCAAGACCTCTTGATTGACACTTGAGGACTCCTGAAAGCCTAAATGGCCCCGCTGACGTTTGCAAATGTGCATGTATAGAAAACATTCTTTTCATTACTGTTCCTGTAGGACTAAATTGTACAAATGATCTTGTTCTAACTGGCTAACTGGTATTGCGTCACATTAAAAGACCAGACCAAGCCTAAACGCTCCTTATAACTTCTGCTAAATGGGTGTCACAAATGCCATGAATTCAAAACAAGCTGTTTTTACTGCTTAGTTTCCAAAACTGGACTGGTGAGTCAGAGGTAAAACGTCCATGTCTGTAATGAGTATGCAATATATGGTGCACCCAGTCCCTAAAAAATTATGTTATCTTCCCATTGTTCATTAATTCTTTACCTTTGACCTGTGACCAGTTTTGCAGTTTGGCAGAAAAAAGGAACGCTGCTAGCTTTAATAATATAAAAATGGCTAATTTATGACTAAAACAGTGATTCTCTAACCAGGCGTCAGGGCCCCTAGATGGTCCTCATTTTTGCTCCAATCCAACTTGCAACTTGGTTTGAAGAAAAATATGGACCATCTGGGAGTTCCTGAAGAACATTTTGAGGGCCACTGGGTTAAAGTATCATCAGCCTGTCATCGCTGTGATGTAAAAACCTTTGTATTTCCTTTCCTTCTTTCTTTTTGAAAACAGCAGAGGCACCTTACATTATATTTTATTGCACACAATCCAAAATTGCTCTGAATAAAACCTTGTTATGAAGATGTGCATTCAATGTTAAAAACCTTTTTATCAGACATGGGCCATGGTTTCAACAGCGACAAAAAATCAGTTTTATTACCTATTAAAAGAATGGTTAAACAAAAAATGTAATTTACACAATTCTACCAGATGTAGTCTATCAGCAGAGATGTTTCATGTCTGAATTTTGCTTCTTTAATGTAGAATCGAAGTTACAGAGCTGACAAACACTAGAACTCAATAGTCTTAAACCACACAGAAAAGTCTGCTCAACCTTAATATAAATCTAAATGAACAGGTTGAGAGTAGTTTTGGTCACGTATTTTTGCTACTATACTATTTGGACTTGTTGGGTGACTTACCAACGTTAGCATCACAGCAATTCTAAACTAAGGGAGCACAATTTTATATAAATAAGTGAAAGAAATGAAGTGAGGCCTCTTGTCCAGGCATTTAGAGAGTTAATGCATTTTGCCTGGTGTGTGCCACAGCTGTTTCCTAGTTTGATGGTCCCCCCTCAGCAACCGGAGACCTCAAGAGGCTCTCATGATGCACATCTTGGCATTTAGTTTTTTAGTCAGTGCAGGCCTGGATGGGCATGAAAATGCCAGCGATAGCGGGCTCCAGCTGCCAATGTGTCAGAGTCCAATCTGAGAAATGACCGACAGGCCGACCTGGCCTTCCTTTCTTTCTTTGCTAAGCAAAGAAACACTTGTCATTCTTCACCATGCTGCCAAGTTGGCAGGAGCTGCATATTTGAAGAGAGCCTCTCTCTGAAAGCTACAGACAGAGTTGATATGGACAGTGCAGGCTGGGCCAATGTAGATCCAGTGATTTATGGATCATGGTAAAAATGTATAGCATTTGAGATAGAGGTGTTAAAAAAGAGATAGAGGCGTTAATAGCTGAAGTTCTTTTCAAATAATTTTTGCTGGTGTGTCACACTGCTCCCACAAAAAACAAAATGTGGGAAACAACATAGATTGCATCAACTCAATCTCACGACTTTTCGTGCAGCCATCACGATATACAATGAAATCAAAATACGTGCTGCGATCACGCTTTAGGGCTTTTTTTTCGTGCTAGGACAACGCTTCACTTTTTCGTGCTAGGACAACGCTTCACTTTTTCGTACTAGGGCAACGATTCACTACCCTGTATTTTAATGTGCAGTGCGTAACATCGGCAGTATAGGCAATAACTGGTGACTGTTAGGGTTAGGGTTAGTGTTAAGGTTAAGGTTAAGGTTAGAGTTAGGGTTAGAGTTAGGGTTAGGGTTAGGGACTTTTCCCGTCTCTGCATTTCAGACTATTTTAACTGCTTTGCAAACAAAAACGATAAGGAATCAACTCATTATTTCTCTCCTCCTGTCCCACAGCCACCAGTTAGCGCTGATACTGGCGATGTTATGCAGTGCGCATTGAAATACATACAGTAGTGAAGCGTTGTCCTAGCACGAAAAAGTGAAGCGATGTCCTAGCGCGAAAAAGTGAAGCGATGTCCTAGCGCGAAAATAAGCCCTGAAGGGTGATTGCAGTACATATTTTGGTTACATTGTATATCATGATGGCTTCGCGAAAACTCGTGAGACCAGGCTCATTGCACACAATGGAGTTGTATTAAAGCACACTTAAATGCGGCGCTGTGGGCAGAAATAGTGTTATTCTGCCAGTCAGTATCTCTCAGCATGTGTCTGGGGACCTTGTTAAAATTAAACTCTTACAGACGTATACTGAATTACACATGAAATAATCACATAAAATAATGTGGTTTTTGCACATACTGAAAAATGTGATGAAGCCACAGGTGAAATTGTGTTCAAACATAAAACATTTGTTCGCATACTTGGGTTTTTGGGTTTGCCATATGTGATAACATATCACTCACATTATGAGTTTAATTGTTAATATTTTTGCAAAATCCTCTCTCAACTACATGTAATATTTAAGTGTATATGTCCACTGCCAGTCAAAAGTTTGGACACATGTTCTCATTCAATGTTTTTTCTTTGTTTGTATTATTTTCTTTATTTTCTACATTATAGATTAATATTGAAAACAAACAAAATGATGTAGGAACACATGGAATTATGTAGTAAACAAAAAAAAGTTAAACAAACCAGAATTTGTTTTGAAATGAGGTAGTGATGGACTGTTGTTTCTTTATACTTGCCATAATGTGGCGTAGAACCGTAGTGGAATAGGATCACTAACTGTGTACCAACCTGTCCATCACAACTGATGATGCCAAATACATTAAGAAGGCAAGAAATTCCACTAATGAGCTCTTGACAAAGAACACCTGTTAATTAAATACCATTCCAGGTCGATACTTCGATACTGTATATATATATATATATGTATATATATATACACACACACACACACACACACATATATATATATATATAGTTATGTACATGATACATTGAATATTTGTATCTGGAGACAAGGCAGTTTTGCTTGAGTAAAGCTGTATTATTGGACACTCAATCTGACAACAGTCAACCTTTTTCAAGCTCGAATGATAATTGGCCCAGTTGCGCAAGCAACCTTCTATTACCTAACACAGACCTGTTGCGACTTAAATGTAGAAATAATTATTGGGAAGTGTCAAAATTGGCAGATCACCTGCAGCTTTGGAATTAGGAGCAAGGCCTATTGCCTAATCTCAAAATAGCTTAACCTGCAAGACTCATGCCGAAAAGTAATGAGATTGCATGGCAGGGAATGAATGTGGTGTCAACACTCTTAAAGTTTGTCAAACCATTGCTCAACTATGTACTAGTTTAAAAATTATTTGCAGTCATTCTGTCTGCCCTGTATAAGCTTACTTTACAGAACCATGCATTCAATCATACAGCACTGTCTTTCTCATTTCTATCTATAGCACCCATGGCCAGCGGTCAATTGTCATGTGCAATAACATGAGGCTTTTCCTGTCCTGATGAAAGAACAGAGACCATGCTAACACAAAACACACTCAAGACAGAAGCCAATGAGTAGGTGCTGAAGCAGGATTCCATTATAAGTATGTTTTGAGTCATCAGGTTTTGTTCTCTACCATCGACCGTGCTCTACAGATGCTGCAGCTAGTACTTGAGAAACACTTGCTCCTTGAATATACTACAGATCCCTGTGAAGAAGCCTCCCAAACCAGGCAAAACCAAAAGAGAGAAAGAATCAGTGCGTTTGTGAGAGAGAGAGGGTGAGAGGGAGAATGAAAAGGAAGTGTTTTTGCCAGTGTTAAGCCTGTAATGAATTCATCAGGGAATGCTAAAACCTAACTCTGCACTCTAAGCAGGTGTTCTCTCCCCCTCTCCTTCACTATCCCTGCCTTCATATTGGCTTGCAAGCTCTCTCTCTGGCCTGTAGGGTTCCTGTGGCCTCTGTCATTGTGGATTTCCTCATTATAATGCCTGTGCTTTCGCGCTCAGCTAATTAACTCCCCTGGTAAAACAAGCTATTACAACTTTAGTGCAGGTAAGGGAACATTGCATGTATCTCTGTTCTCTGGCCTGTATCTCTGACTGGTCGTCCTGAATTCCAAATGAGAGGGGGACCTGTGTGGTGACTCGGATTGCATACGCAAATCCTGGAGAGAGCAGTGAAAAATTACCTGAAGGGAAAAGGCATTGAGGAAGATGAATTTGTGCAGCAGTTCAAATGAAATCACCCTGGTCATTAATTTTTTACTTAGGTTTGAAGGATTATGTGTTGTCTTTACTTAGTGTGTAAACACCAAGTAATGGACTTCCGTGTGAATTTATAAAAATGGACAAAAGTATTACAGCTTAGCTAGAAACAGTAGTAGGCTACAGAGCCTAAATTGCTCTGTAAATGCTTTGCCTACAAATGGTTAGGCAGGTGTTGCCAAAAATCCCATTGAATTTTACCAGAAACTGTAATAAGTAACTTGTTTTTGGTCAAAATACGGAAGTTTAGATGGAGTATATATTAAAATCTATTTGGCTTGTGCGAAAGGTATCACTGAGTGTAATTATTGTTTTTTCTCTTAGTTATTGACAGTTCAGCTTGGTCACAAAGTATGTTAAGATATACAGTCAATGTAGCAATTCAAATCATTGCAAAGTTTGATATCATTTTTATCAGGTTAAATACATTTTTCAACCTTCTGTAAAGCTTGTCTAACCTCGTTCAATTTTGGATTTTACCCATCCAATTGCCTATTGTAATTGTATCTCTCTCTCTCTCTGTCTTTCTCTCTCTCTCCCTCTCTCTCTCTCTCTCTCTATCTATCTATCAGGCTGTCTGTCTGTCTCAAATGTATTGTATTGCAATGCTCAGGTGTCCTTGTCAAGCTAGGAGTTGCAGGGTTAGCCGGTGAACAGGATAGGATGAGGTGGATTTGCAGGCTGTTGAAGGAGCCTAAGTGCAGATTTGGTGCTGCATAAATAGCAAGGCTAATCTGGGTAGAGCTGAGCGCTAAGAATAGGTGAATAGGTTCCGCATGCAAAAGACACTGGTCATTCTGACCCACAGGCATAGTGTAGGAGGGGATTGAGGTCAGCTTTACTCCATGACATAGCCCAAAGACGCCAACATAGCACTAATATAGCCGCTCAGTGCTAATGAGCGTTTTGTAATGCTGGTCTGTTCTGTTTGGGTGGAATGGGTTTAGCTTTAGCAGGAATTTCAGCAAACAGCTTGTCATGTGATCAGGGATGGAGATTTGTTTTGATCAGGTATTGGTTAATGCCGCATGAGTCGATGTACCAGTTTACTAATAAGTTCAAGAATTTAGAGGGAACTTTTTGTAGCTTTGAAATAGGTTGTGTATACATTTGGGGTATCATGTTACAGTATGTTACAAATGTTCTGTCCTGGTGGAATGGTTCAAAAGGTCCTTTGTGTATCAGGATTCATGGATAACATATACGAAATGGGAAACTGAAGTAGACCTGTTTCTCAGCAAAGGTTTATGCTCTTCCAAAGTTAAAAACCAAAGCCTTTAACTCTTCATTTACACAGAAGGCTTAGTATTTTATGAGCAGATATGGTCTCATAACCCTACACATTTGAATTTTCCCTCATAAACAGTCAGTTTGATTTTTATTTCAATGTAAAAAATTAGTGGTTAAAAAAAAATTCTTCACCCACATTTATTCTGTTTTTCGTTTGACTGTACTGTATAAAAATTTTGATTCATATTGACTTGGCCTGCCAAAACTCAGTGTATGAAGTCAGGCACTAAAAATGCATGGGACTTCTGGCTTCTGGTTGAAAGTATGAGATTGCTGAACTATGTTGAGGAAAAGTGATAGCTCTGGGCTGGAGAAAGCAATATAGAGAGAAAGTGTGTTAATATGCAACCTTTATATGTGTGTGTGCGTATCAGCCCTTTTCTCTCTCTTCCTTTCTCTCACTCTCTCTCTCCCTTTCTCCCTCTCTCTCTCCTCCTCTTCCTCTTCTTAGTATAAACAGCAGTAACAATTGGAAGCTGGTCAGTTTGAGCTGCTATATATGCTCCATTCCCACCTACAAGACTTCATTAATTTATAATGTAAAGTGAGGAGGGCAACTATTCCACAAGCAAACTTCGCCTCCATTTACAGCCAGATTTTTTTTTTTTGCTAATTGGCTAGCTGTCTGTTTGATCCATCAAAGAGCCAGTCAGTCGTAAGAAACTTTGCTAGCTTGGCTAATAGCCACGGGCACATTCTGATTAGCATTTGGCCGCTCGTGAAACAACCACCTCGAGTGAAAGTGCTGTATAAACCTTTTATTCTTCATCTCTTTCTTTCTCAACCTTTCTCTGACACTCTTTATCTCCCTTTTTTGCCTCTCAGGAACTCTCTAAAAGACCTTGAGGCAGTTTCACTCTTTCTTGGCAACTACGATGCCATTCAAAGGATGCTGAGGAGTGAGAGCGTTCCTCTCTTTAGAGACACCAGGCTTTTCACTGAAGCTATCTCTTTGTCATAGTTAATTCAAGTCAGTCCCTATAGTAGTTTAGCTGCAGCAAGTGGTCAGTGTGCCAGACTCCGAGTGTGGAACAAGGTGTCTGGCCTTCAGTTCAGGCTTTGCTCTACTGGTGTTTACAGTGTTAATAGTGAAATGAGAGCCGGGTTTATTCTGAATGCCATGACCAGGGCAAGCTCTTAATTCCTCCTCACTAACGGTAATTAAGCCTGGATTTTAGAGACCCAGTTTGGATCTGAATATCCTTAAACCCAAAGATAATGCCATTATCCTAACCATGAGCGCTTACTCTTTGGATTCTAATCGAGGCTCAAAATAAATGTTTATTTGTTCCTGTCAAAAAAAGTGTTGGATTGTGGCATTGATACTTATGGAGACGATATTATTTATGCATTCAAACTTTAGATCTTGATTATGCACAGTTTCCTATCCACAGTCATGGTGAAATCCGAGTACACCCACACATATGTGTGTAAGTCATAAATAACGGCCATTGCATTTACTGAATATGATACCTCACGTACCCTACCCCTTCATAAGACAGGATATGCTAAACCATAGTCAGGAGGGAGGTTGAGGGAACATACGTCAGCCCTGCAGGGTAACCTTACACTGACTGATTCATGACTAACAGGAAAGCACTAATGGCAGATGAGGAGTTAAGAGATTCAGATGGGGAGATTCTTTCATAACCTGTCAATCTAATTAGTGGAAAATGGAATTTTAGTGTGCGTCTGTCTCGTCAGCAATAGGTTTCATGTGATTTGTATTATCTGTTACGTGACTGCATGTTGACAAGTGATGCTGATTCAGCACTGATCTCTTCAGTTTTGTCTGTCAGTTGACTGAGGTTCTGCATCAGTTTTGCATGTCAGATGTCTGAAGGTGCTACATTAATTGAAAAAATCAGTTCTTGTATAGGAATAAGGCTGTAGGCCAAGCCTTTAACTGATAGACAACCTTGATATTACATGGCAGCGCCCCAGAGACCTCTTTTTGACACCTTGTAATCTTTGGCCTAACTTTTTGAAGACTGGACTTTTAGTATAAAATGAAGCTGGGCTGTCAGACGTGTGGGTGTAATAGGATTTCATTATGATTGTGGTTAGGAAACTGTGCATAAACAAGATGTAAAGTTCGAAAGATGGGCTCAAAACAGAGGTAAAGGTACAGGTCAAGGCTTTAGTTTATGCAGGAAGTATTGATCAGCAATACGAAGTCTATCCTGTGAAGCAAACGTGTTTCTAGGAAGTGGTGGTTAATTATGATGTTCCAGTGGGCCATAGCCTTAATGTACAGTAGACAATGTCAAATAAACAGATAGCGACCCTGTAACGGAAAGCTGGGGGTGTTTCAAGTAGAAGCCAATCATATGTTTCTAGCAAATGGGTTTACCTCCCCTAGTGGACCGTCTTAACTGAATTTAGCTTGTACAATACCGTTTAGCCTTAAGCGGAAGAGTATTTTGTGCCCTGCAGACTTGTGGGTTATCTGACCTGGGTCAGTGTCTCTTTAAGTGTTCCCCCCATGTGACATGGCAACCCCTTTAAATCACTGTCCATCTTCAGACAGGTGCAGAGCATGTTGTGAACCAGTCTGTATGCAATCCCATCCATGCAATAACCAAAAAAATGAAAGCCAGGAACTGACATTCACAGAGTATCTGGCTCAGTCATAACTTAAAGAATCCCCTCTTAACTTTTAGAAAGTTGTTGATGAATTAATTGCCATAAATAGCCCATGTTTAAAATTTTCCTAATTTTTTTTTTACATTAAGTAAAAATATTTTTGTTGTTTTATATACCAGAATCATGCATGATTCATTTTAACATGGTCATTTCCCATAATTTTCTTATCTTTTCCAATCAGTCAGGCTGGTTTTGTTACTGTGCCTTTGAGACAGATATGTGTAAATGACTTCTGATTAAGCAACCTTTAGATCGCATTCTTATGGAAATGGTTCATGGTTGTGACATCAGAACCAACAAGAATTCAAAGTTTCATATCTGGACTGCATGGCCTGTGAATGGGACAACCGTATTTGCATAGTACATCAACCTTTTATTTAAAAAACAAAAAGTAATATACATTTATTTGCCCATGATTTAGGCCCTTTAACCTGACATGAGTATTAAATTATCGTCTGTCTCTGAATGTTTTTGCCGAAGCAGCTTTACCAAATTACACAATGCCTTGTAAAACACTATGGCCAGCAGCTAGATTTCCTCATTAATCTGAAACTATAAGGGAACACAGAGCACAGCTATGTTTGCCGGTGATTGGTGGGGTACTTTCATAGTCTGTGCGGAAGAGGATTTACATAAATGCCAACACAAGCTCTCTGAGTGAGATCTGCTGTTTGTCTAAGACTGTTGTAGGGATTAGCTATGTTTACCAGGTTTTGCGGATTTCATTTCTTGGTGTCTGTGGAAACTGCTCTTTTACAATATTTTAAAATCAGTTTTGTACTTTGTCTTATAAAGCTGAGTGAACTGTTCTGACTCCAGTTGGGGAAACTCGTGTAGATCGAGCAAAAAAAATCCCCACATCTATTCAAATCTTACTTCTTCATAATTTCTTAAGTATTGGCCTGAATCATCAGCATTATCTGGTATAAACAAAACTAAATGCATTGTCAGTCACATCGAGTAAAGCTTTTTCACTGCTATTCTAGCTAACAGATGGCTCTGTAAAGAAGATGCCTGAAATCTCACATCAGACAGCAGTAAAGGTTTAAAAAGTAACCTCTATAAACAACAGACTATAGCTCATATCCTGTTAGCTGCACTGTAATCACTGATAGGATGACAGGATGCAGTACCGAGTTTAGACTCCCACCTGTGGTTTCTGACATGATCTATCTGAGAGGTCTTGGAAAGTGTGTTGGGTGGATGCTGAGAATGAAAAGGTGAAGCTACGCTACCCTGCTGCCTTTGCTATTTTGTTTGCTGACACTGACTGGTTTGGTCAAAAATCAGATCCACACAATGTTCCCCTCACTCTATATGTAGGCAATCAGTCAAGTTATGTTTGGTGTCTGAAGTTTGCTTCTTTTACTGGAACTACAAGGCTACTGTAGCTAACAAATAACTAACAACGTAAGCTAATAGCGTCATTATCATGAAAGTAGTTCATGGTTTTGGACATTATATGGCCTACTTTTAAATGTTTGGTCAAAAATACAGCCCTCAAAATGGTTGCCACTACTGTTTTTTACTGTTTCAATGTAATTTGGTCCTGTTTTATAGAAACCAGTATGTCATGCAAGGTCAGAAATCACATGAACATATCTACTTGGTATTTACTTAACAACTCAATGCATTTGTGAAAGGTTTGTGATGAATAAACCTGTCACTTGCATGATATAAAAGTCCATAATCATAAGCTGCATTAGCCTTGTAGCCTCAGTGCAAACTAAAGAATGTCAGAACATCAAAAGCCAGTAATGTCGTGGCTGATCAACTAAATTTCAAGTTTGTTTAAAATAGTGTAAATAAGATTTCCAGGCAAACCATCACTTAAAGTCGGTAATATTTAAAACCATGGGTATTAAAATATCTAAAAATATATAGACATGAATTGAGGTCAGAGGATAGCATTAATATGCACATATGACCTACGGAGTATGGAGTTCTGGATTTCTTTATTAGCATTTGCTTAATGTGCCAAAAATAAGATCTAGAGTATATTAATACAACATTAATGCACTGCTCATTACTGTGAGGCTCTAATAAGAACAGTGACCAGTGATCTTAGGCACCACTCTCTTCTGCATGTATGCAAGATGCTCATGCATGTAAACCCAAGATCAATTTTAATTAATCAGTTACCTAATTAACATAATGGTAATGAACTGAGGTTCAAGGACTGTAAAGAATGGGGGTTAGCGCTGTGGAGCGTTGCTATTAAAGGAACAGGTTGGCAAAAATCAAATTTACACAATCGTACAGTTACCCTGGATAAAGCTGATTAGATGTTTTCGGCTAGAGCTATGAGGCAAATGATTTGGTCATTATAAGACAAGGATGCCCAGCTAAAAGGGGTTCTACTATTTAGAAATTCAGTAGTTTTACCCCTTAATCAGCCTTAATCTGTGCACCTTTTGCCGGAATTGTCCTTAATTACCCATACACCTCCTGAAAATGAAGGTAATTTTAGGGGGTAACATTAAGGTGTTTGGTTTCATAGTGTGTGACATGCTATTATTTATTAATAAAGACATTTGTTGCCGAAAAAAGAAAAACTGGCCAGTGTAAGGTATTCAACAAAGACCAATTTTCATATAATACAATATGATAAATTAAAATCCAAACTATTTGGAAAAGATTAGTTTTGCATCTGATTATCTTTCACATCTTTAATATTTATCATGAATTCACACTGGATAATAAATCTCTGTAAATATGTACATGTTAAAATATACATTTTTAAATATCTCTATTAAAGCAGTAGTGACCCTCACAGTGATTCCCACACACAGTTGCAGCTCTGGCAAAATCACACCTCAACACTGTGAAGAAACTGCGCATGGGGCCTACCCTGTTAATATGTAGTTCTGGCAGAGCACTGCTAAGACGTTAATGAACGAGAAAAATGATACTCTGCAATGTTCCCACTCAGTCACGGCCCCCACCCGCCTCCCCACAACTCTGCATACTAATGTCAGTATTAGCTGTGCTGTGTGCTGACATCAGAGGGTGCCGGGCAGTCACAGCGTGATCTGCTCCCTAAGGTAACTGGCCTAAGGCCGCATTGGAGTCCTGCTCCAACTGCCCTCAGCACTTCCACTGCAGCAGAGTTTGGAGCTGGCACGCTTCAGGCTCTTAAAGTGCATCTCAAACAATGTCTTAAACTGGCTTATTCAGTAACTGTAAAGTTTTTTTTTCCAAGACTACAAAGAAACAAATGCTGTATGGAACTTATTTAGCTAGAAAAGTGAGGAACTGAACAGTGTGCCACATGCAGGCCCTGAGGATTTAGCTTCTAGGAGATTTTAATAAGGATTTTATTGCAGCTCTAATGGTGTACATCCATCTGGCTCTCACCTTCATTTCCATTCATCCATGTTCTGAGCTGCTTATCCTAACCAGGGTCGAGGGTGGGGTAGTTGTGGTGGAAAAGGGGGGTCGATAGGGGAGGTGAGTGGGGGTGGTCATAGGGTGAAAAGCATAGAAATATCTGGGACATTTTGCCAGTCCATCATAGAGCAATTTCTCGCATTCAGATTCTCTTGCATAAACTGAATTAGGGGTGTTAAAATTTGTGATGTGGGTAAAATGAAAAACTTTTCAACAAAGTCCAATTTTCATTTAATACAATATAATAAAGTAAAAAAATGGAAAATTTTCATTTTACATCTGATCTTTTACATCTTTAACATTTATGGATACTTAAGTTACAAACATGTCAAAGCATTTAATTTAGTCACTAGCACGCCAACCATCTTCCTTGCTAAGCATCTACTGTTTTAAGTGAATGTAGTATGTTATTTGCATTTTCATTGAAATGGAGATTTACTGTCCCTATCCCAGAAAAAAATGTTGCTAATTTACCTGTTTTAATGGACTGGGGAGTGAGCAGCACAATTTAAAGCTTTAACAATGCGTACATACTTCATTAAAACTCTTTACTTCAATAAAGCTAGTAAAATTTGATGTTCCATGATATGAGCCCAATAAGCAAAAGTAATTTTCCACAGAATAGCATATTTACTGATGTTCATTCCCATCACTGAAGTAATTAACATAACCTGGGGTTGTTTCTATGGCTCAGATCATGACTGCAATAAATATTCTGGACCGACTTAATTAACATGTTGTGTTGGTTGCTGATTTATCGACTCAAATCCAAAGTATTTTGGAAAACACAACAATCACTGCTGTTTTTCATACTGTTTTTCTACATTTCAATTGCTCAATTCTATTCATGTTGAGAGGCTGTATTTCTTCTGATTTGAAATGCTCTGGTGAAGCTGTAGCCGTGTCGCCTTATTTTATGATTTTAAATGGCAAGTTGTAACTGCGGGTCCATTCAGAGTGCCCTTTAAAGCTGCACGGGTCGTGGCCAAGTCTTGTTTGGCTGCTTAGTGGTTAATGATTGCCAGTGACCTGATGTCTGAAGGGTGGGGATCACGTTATGCCACGCCGGCCTCTTAGCAATGCAAATAACTGATAGGCCTTATCCAGAGCCTGTTGATTTTTCCTCCTGTGCTTTTCCATAATTATCACATACCGCCTAGGCATCGGAGCAGATGGAGGGAGGCAGGTGAAGGCGAAGCGTGGTGGATTAGCGTGGACAGGTGAGGGAGGAGCATGCCGGGTTTCCACAAGCCGCTGTGAAATGACCCTCCTGGTCCAGCAGCTTTTGTTTTCCTCTCAGAGATAAGGTGGCAGTGACCTTTTGATTTGTTAAGGAAAAAACAACATAAACGGGCACATTTTCCGTCCACTTGGCCTTTCGCTGGCCACCATCCATTTCGCTCTCCCTCCCTCTGTTGGCAACGACTAACTAGGATGCAGACAGTGCAAAAAAGAAAATTAAAAACCACCAGCTTCTTCTACTGGTGCAGGCACAGTACAAAAAGTGTCTTCACGTGGCCACAATATGTGCTCAAAACGCGTCTTAAATGAATGTTTACACCACAAATCACACAGAGGACTGCCTACGAACACCGTGTGCTCATGAGGCCCAGGCTTCAAAAGGTGCAGTAAAATAATGAGTATATATAAATCTAAATATTTTTAAATATTAATATTTTATATATAGAACCCTAGACATTATGGAGACACTTTTGCTGATGTTCACACTTTGTGTCCTTGAACGGTATTTTTCTGGGATGCATGTGTTCACACCTGCCTTGAAATTCATAAAACAGTGCCTTTATTTGTGGAAGATTCACAAAAATAACTCTCCTGTGCCATTCTTCTTTCTTACAGACTAAAAGCGTGAAAAACAAAAATGTCACACATATGTTTTATTCTGCCGCCCAGATTGCATTGCTGCTTTTGCACAGATGCGATTATGTACACATGAGATTTTCCCTGTTTTGTGCAAATTACGCTCCTGTAGAGTTTTCTCTCATGTTACTAAACCATTCAGCTAAATAATCACAGAAACATCCCATTTGGTGGCTGTAATATATACATTGCTGTGTTTCCCAGTAATATATTGGCTTTTGTTAACACATGAGCCCTCCTGCTAATTTCCAGAGTGTTACATCAGGTCTTGCGCTGACTCATATCCCACTTGAACAGGATTCCCACTCCAGCTTGGGTTCACACTTAACCATTTCTCTTTTAATTACCTTGGAAAGCTGCTAGCAGGGACAGGACTCAGAGACGTCAGCCAACCAACAGCAAAAGCTGTTAAAACTTTTGTGGATCGAGTGGAATTTGTAATCTGCCACACTTCCAGTATCTCCTGCAATTTTCGACGTAGTCCTCCCACGTTTTGCTCAGCTGTTCCTTAAATGCATACAAGGAAGGAATAGAAGCTCTTTGTTTGCCAGTTTGGTACATTTTGCAGCTGAAACTGGCTCTTAAAGCTCAGTACACCAGGCCCTGAGCACACACTTCCCGCAATGAGGTGCCACTGGGTTCTATGAGAGATTCCCTGCATTGTTAGAAGAACAAAAAATCTTATCTTGTGTTATACTGCGATTTGATTACATAGGAAGCATTTATCACACTTTATTTTTTAAATATCATAGTATTTGAGCCCAGGCCCAGTCATATCTGGGTCAGCACTGTGACAAAAACAGGGAGTGAATTATCATTACAAATACAAAGTGATCTTGTATAAATTAAGTACTTACACTATTACAATAATAAATTATAAGTAAAGCACAGGCAATGTTTCAGCATGGTCAAACCTGGCCTAAATTAAACTATTACAATAAAAAAAAACCACGAAAGAATCTAGAAACAGGATAAAAAAAACTACTCTGTGCTCTTTAGGTGAAAGAGCACAGAGAAGCCGATGGCACATCACAACAATAAACTTACAGTCAGTTTGTGTTGCTTATATTTGTGCCTGGGTACATTTCATAAACTTCCTATTTTGCTCCTTTGAACTAATCTTAATACCGGAGATGACTTCCCCATCCCCTTGTACCCTTTCAAATCAAGCTCTGCATGCGAGAAACACAATGTACTTAACATGTGCTTAACCCTACCTTAATTTACCCCCAAAAATACACCAAATCCCTTAGTTTGAAGTAAGTGGCCATTCATTTGTTAAAATT
This sequence comes from Hydrocynus forskahlii, assembly GCA_037974365.1. Taxonomy (NCBI): domain Eukaryota; kingdom Metazoa; phylum Chordata; class Actinopteri; order Characiformes; family Alestidae; genus Hydrocynus; species Hydrocynus forskahlii. The sequence goes on from JBBPCX010000028.1 coordinate 12,720,828, forward strand.
GTTTTAAGGCATGAGTGTGAAACCACTTAATCTTAAATTTAAGGCGTTAATTCAGGAGGTTCTATTCTTTAAGGAGCACATTTGAGGAAGTAAGGGTAAAATTCACTAGTTTTATCCCTTAATCAGCCTTAATATGTGCACTTAGGGTCAAAATTAAGGTAATTTTACGGGGTAAAATTCTTCTCTAATGATATCTGTAATCCTTACTTTCTCAACTGCTCGTCAGAGCTGTGAAGGAATAGGCAATTTCACCGCTGCCGTAGTAATAAAAACAACCACTCTTGCACAAGGCCTTGCTCCTCTTATCAGTCGGTCCGGTTATGTGAGTTTACAGGCTCACTTTTGAGTTTGTTCTACAGCATTAAGTTAGTACAGAAGGTCACGTTCATGGTTAGTTTATCACATTCTGGCTGTTTGGAGCCCAAAGGTGGGAGTGTGTCCATGTGTACAAGGTCCACCAATGAAGGCAGAGTTTGATAATGGACTCCCTTCTCTAGATGGACTTGTTACCCTGAGTAGGGTTTGCAGCTGGCACTCTACGTGTTGGTGGAGGAGTATCAAATGGACTGTAACCCAGTTCCTTCTTTATGTCCATTCATGCCTATGGGGCAATATCTGGGGTGAATGACACATGACATCGAAAAAGCTTCCAGGGCAGCGGTGTTTGTTCTGTACAGGTCAAAAATGCAGATTTTGACACAGAAAGTAAATGGATTGGACCCATCATTTATAGATCATGATTTTCCTATGTCCATAGCATATACATCTTGAAATGTTTCTTCTTAATTAAAAAAATTATATACATTTCTCATTCCCAGGTCATTTCTCACCAAGTGAGAAATTATTATCGTAACTTTCAGATAAGATCATATTTGTGCTTGTACATAAAGGGGGGGTGTTTAAATAATTTGCTTCTATCATAGATTAATGTTATGACATTGCATTCAAACACAGTTATGTAGCTGGTATTAAGGGGCCTAGCCCAAACTGTGAAGAACAGGTGTGTCCCAATACTTTTGTCCATGTAGTGTATCTGCCTCATCACATGAAGCTACCCAGCTGGGAGGGTGAAGGTTAGCATGTCAGACACATGACGACACATGAAGTGCCACCACAACTTCTCAAACAGCCACTAACATAGTATCATTGTACCGCTCAACTCCTTAACTGCCAGTACCATCATATCAGTTAACAGACGCCTGTGTTGACCCACATTGTGCTGAGTAATAGCGGACAGAAGGAGGCCCACTCAGAGACAGCAAGGACAATTATGCTTTTTTGAACTCCCAGCCACAGATGGCTGTGGTATTTCCAGGGATCGAACTCTTGATGTCCCAGTAATAGGGTTAGCTTTGACCAGCTCTGCCACTCAGGAGCTCTATTTTTCCAAGTGCTTGAAATGTGTCTGCATAGACAGTCTCTAAAAACTACAGTCAGCTGTTAATTACATAACTATGTCACATTATATATTAACTGTTACATTTAAATACTGTAACAAAGTGGTAATAACTGTGGATTTTCAAGGGATTATGAAAAGATAAGGTTTATACATTTATATGGTCATTTTTTTGTCTTATGGAAATCAGCACCGGCAACAACAACAAAATAAAAACCATGTAGAATAAGTGCCAGTTCTAATACAGTTGAAGAGGTGTTGAAGAGACCTTACAGTGCCTGATTGCACACTCAGACTGTTCCAAAAATCAAGCGTACTCACTGTCTCTTTGTTTACTCAAACAGATCAGCACCCATCCCTCCTCCTCTGTCCCCATGCTGGAAAGTTTTGTTGTGTCTACTGGGCTCAGGCAACTGTGGGTAAAAAAAAAAGGAAAGATTTTTTTCACTTTTGTTGGAAAGGACATCAACTATCATCAATGACTTGCGCTACCTGTCAAAATGAGCACAGTTACTGCATTTGTCTCATACACTCAATGAATAAATCAATAAACAAAATTAATTTTATTGCACCAGACCTTTCTATTTTGTCATATAGGGTAGAGTCAGCATGCTGTATGTTAAGTTGTTGAGTTTCAGCATCATAAACACTGACTTATATCAACAGTCTGGAAGAATAATAGATCCTGTGGTTCATTCTGAGAGCATTTCTGGGAGCATATTCTGATTCTGACAAAAGAAAAGAAGTTCAGACCTGCATCCCATGCAGGGCCATCCTTGACCTTATGAGGCTGAGTGAGCTGCTTTCAGAAAACAGATGAAGTCTTGTGTTGCAATAAAAAAAAGAGAGTTTTGAAAGGAGAGTCTCCATTTATATGTCATAAAGCTCAAACTCATGCACAATCAATGTCTGGCACTGGCCATAAACGGCCAGAATAGTTAAATCAGTATTTCTTCGTAAAGCCAAAGAGCAGAGATTTGTTTTTAGCATTCTCAGCTTTCATTAAAAAATTCTTTGCAACATTTTCTGATTCGTTTAGCCACGTCGTTGCCAACTTTTGATTGAATGTTTGGTGGCTTAACAGTGTTGCAAAATTAGTTCAGCGTCGAATTTGGTGTAGGTTGTTTGAACAAAAGACTAATGCTTTAGTGGTGAAGCTGAGTCACCACTTACTTGACAGCTACAGGAGCAAATATACATCAATAACCAACACAATTAATGTTTGCCCTGGTAGCTTTTTTTAACCTGGAGTTTGGGAGCGCATCTGTTTTTGATGTAACATGATTATGAGGATGAATCAGTGAGGCTTTGCATTACACATCAGGAAAGATTACATATCTGGATCCTTTTAAAATGCACATACAGCAGTACATTAGGCAGTGGGGGGAGGGGGTATATTTGGGCCTGCCTGGAAAGTCACCCGGAGCTTGTGGAGGGAATTTATCATCATGATTCTTGCCAGAGAGTTCAGCCTACAGCATTTATTTTGATGTAACAAACCATGTGTTTGTGTGTGTGTGTGTGTGTGTTTGTGTGTAAAAGAGATTCCCTCTGTGCATCATCCTTTAAGATATCATTCATTGTTCTTGTGTCAGAACGTCAGCAGCTTACGTTCCTTTCAGCCGGATGCTATGTTCTCTCCCTTTTTCGCAGTACAGGGAAAGAATATTACATAAATGAAAGATTAACTTTTGAGTCCTGCCTCAGTCAACCCACAGAATGTCCCCTGTCTGTCCTGATCTGGCTGCTTTGGAAGGGGTGGGGCTCTGAGGCTAGTGACAGCCAGTCAGATGGAGGGGTGGGCCACTTTTTACCCAGCAACAGCTAACTGTCATCTCTCGTTGCTCCATAACACACAGGTGGCTGAAAGTCCATCCCCCGGAGCTCAGCAGACCGTTGAGACTTCAGTCATCCTCTCAGTCAATGACTCATCACATCTTTTATGAGCAGGGTTGACCATTATGCATACTAAGTCACTCCGGGCATGGGGTTTAATGCCATCCAATGTATTTAGCAAAAACAGTTGCTCAGGTTGTTCAGATCATTTTCAAGGCTGCGACATTACAATCCAGCCTTTCTGTCATAATTTAGGGGAACTCCTACAGACCTTGTACAAATCAACCAGTCAAATCCCTTGCAAATTACATTACATAACCTGTTAATAAAAAAAAGTCTGGCCACTTTGTTAGAAACACTTACCTTACCTTAACTTACTGGCCACTTTATACCTTTTATTATCTACTGTCTAGATGAAACTGAACTGATAATTCATGAGAAGCTGTAAAATGAGTAACATACACCATATGGACAAAAGTATTGGAATACCTGAGCACTACACTCACAGGGACTTTGATGACATTGCATTCAGATACATAGACTTTAATATGGAGTTGGTCCACCCTTTGCAGGTATAACAGTTTCCACAAGATTTGTGCTCATTCATTCTGTAAGCTTTTATAAGGCTAGGCACTGATGTTGAATGCGAAGGTCTGGCTCCTAAAGGTGCTGGATGGAGTTGAGGTCAGGGCTCTGTGCGTGCTAGTTAAGTTCTTTCAAACCAAACTCATCCAACCATGTCTTTATGCACTTTGCTTTGTGCACTGGGACCCAGTCATACTGGAATAGAAAAGGTTTTTTTCCCAAAGTGTGTTCACAAAGTTGGAAGCATGGTGTTCTCCAAATTGTCTTGGTACGCTCAAGCATTAACATTTTCCTTCACTGGAAGTAAAGGGCCTAGCCCAAACCCTGAAAAACAGGTGTGTACCAAAACTTTTGTCCATATAGTGTATATTGTGCATGACATGAGATGAACAACAAAACTGTGCACAACAGGGTGGACAAGGCAAATGTAATGATTCATTAAATTTGGAATTTGGCATGAATATGAATTCTATTACCTGAATACTATTACCTGAGTACATCACAGGATGTAGCATCCATACTGCAAAAATGAAGAATGAATCTCCAACTGTGACCTTCACTTCCCCCTGACCTCTCACCCACCTGTCCACCTACCAGAGGTTTGTCTATTTTGCAACAATTGCTTCTCATGCTATATACAAGATGCTGTTTATGACTTTTTTTAAACAAAAGGCATGCCCTAAACAGATTTAATAACCTAACCCCGTTTAATAATCACTTAGAACAGACACCACTTATTTCCCATGGCCTCCTTAGGTCCCACACAGAGGTCTATGCCCCTCCATTTGAGAATGACTAATGTACAAAATAACAAAAATGGCTGTTGGCAGGGTGATGAAATAAAAAAAAGCCTGAATGTGAAGGTGATTCCAGTTGGTCAAAGTAAAGCTATCTGACTCACAATCTTTTTTTTTCTACAACATCTAGAAAAAGGCAGAAACTGTGTAAGCAGTTAGCAGTTAGGGCATGTAATAGTTATCTAGTGTTTTGTGCTTAATCTTGCACCATTTTATTTAGAAGCCAGACACTTTCTGTGGTTTATGAATGGTATTTCTTCACAGTGGTATTTACACACTGTAGTAGTTTTCTGGCTTAACCAGAGTTTTCCTGTGTATTATATATCCTGAGCATATGAGCTGTCCAGTAGAAAACAAGATTGCCTGAAATCTACACACCTTCTGGAGATTTATAATGTGGGCTGTTTTGGAAAAGTCAGGTCCCGAGCTAAGAAAAACAGGCTATGGCAGACTGTCTTATATATTGACAGTCGTGTTTAGACAGTACACAACGCACAGCTGAAGCTTTATATAGGGTGCAGGCCCCGCCCAGGAGTGAATGAATGGCTGCTAAACAACTTCTATTGACATTTGGTGTGTTGCCCTGACCCTTCTTCCGCCATTCCAAACACACTTGTGTGGGCTCCCCTGTACTACCTTCATTAATATCCACACTGGGCGTTTCACCTGAGAGGAAATTACCACTTCCCAAATACTGAGCCGAGGTCTGTATCATGGTGCTGAAGAACATCATCAATAAGAATCTTTCATCTTTTGGCCAGAGCAGTTAGACCTGCATCTAATATTGCGTGCTATTTGTTGTTGCTTGTCTATGACAATGTCAGGTACGATATTTTGTCAAATCTAAATGGTCAGTCAAGATATTTTTACACTTACTGCATGTTATACGGTTATTTGTAAATACAGACACATTTCTACTTTAAGCTTCAATATCAATTGCTATTTTTAGCTATATGATGTACTTTTTCCCATTTATTTATAGATAACAGTATGTTATACAGTATCACAAACCTCATGAAGAAGTCTACACTACTACAGTGATAAAAAAGACAGTTTGGTTGCAGATAATTATGCAAGTCAAATGCAACCTCATCTACCTACCTACCAACCCTTGTCTGTCTGTCTGTCTATTGAACATATATTGAAAATAATGAACATTGAATATAATGAATATATATATGATGAATATATATAATGAATGTATTGAACATTATTGAACAGTAAACAGCTTGACTCGCTATTTGCATGATGGTGGTTACAAGCTTCCATTACTTAGCATTTGGGATATATGGAAAATGGCATAAATAAGACTTTAACACTCCACACATAATGGACTGAGTGGTTTGTCCTTGTCTGTGTTTTGTTTATAATGGACCAAGTTAGAATGGAGACTAGAATGTTCAGAGGACAAACCTGGGACAAGAATAAATTACCGTCAGGCCGCCCACATCATTCTTCTCCCCACCTAGACATGGGTTGAAAGAAAACTGGACTAAAAACTTTCCCCTTTTAAATAGTGTGATAGTTAGTATACGCTGTTGAAATACAATCTTATACAACCCTTCTCATTTATATTAAAATATATTCATAAGTTAAAACAAATAATGCATTGACCAAAAAAGATATCGCTGCTGAAAATCCCTAAGTAACAAAGTGTCAAACATTCTCAACAGTTAGTACAATTTAGAAGAAAAGCTTGAGGATTTGACTCTGAGCAATAACACTTAGCACACTCAGCTTATAGCCTGTCATTGAGGATGACAATCAAAAGCTTTTCAGATCCACCTCGCTTCTTATTCAAATCAGAAGCTCATTTGAATTCTGCCCCAAGCACAGACATCAGGAGGGTTGTCTTCCTCTATTATTTGTAAAGACATCTCAAGCATTTACGTCAGAAACTGCACTCAGTTCCACTTTGGCTGAAGCTCCAAAATGTAGGTATAAATTTAATCAGCTCACCTAACTAGGTTCCTGGATTAACATTAGCATAGGTGTAAAAATGACAGTCCATTGGAAGTGAAGTCTGAAACTGACCTGCAGATGTGATAAACTACCAATGTGGTAGACTTTCTAGAGCAAGTGATGAATATCTTTAACCTCGTCATGACAAATGCTGTGGAGATGTGCTGACTTTTTAAAATTGTGTTGAATTAAAGGAATGAAACACTGTTCACGTACACTATATGGACAAATGTTTTGGGACACACCAATTTTCAGCGCTTGGGCTAGGTCCCTTACTTCAAGTGAAGGGCAATCTTAATTCTTTAGCATACCAAGACATTTTGGATGACACCATGCTTCCAACTTTGTGGACACAGTTTGGGGAATGTGCTTTTCCATTCCAGCATGACTGGAACAGAAAAGGTCACCCCCCCTACCCCAGTCTATACAGTCCATATCCGTAAATTAAGTTGCAAAAACAGGCAGTTTTGAAAGAATTGTTTTTTTTTATATCAGAAGTTTAGCTCTGTTTGTTGACACTGATGTTAGAAGGAGTGTTTCGGTCCAGGCTGCTTTCTGAATGAGGCACAATGCAAGTTGGCCAATCAGAACAGAGACCTGTAGCACATATTAATTTTAAAGCCACTGTAACAAAAATAGCCTGTAAAGGATAAAGGAAAGCTGGATGATGGTCATGTAAATTTGATTTACGTTTTTGATATACAAACATCACACGTGTACCCCATGAGAAAAACCTAAAAGGGTAGAAAACATAGAACATCAAAGCCATATCTAGGGGCAAAAATTGCAAATCAGTCAATACTCATAAAGCTTCTAACTATTAAATTAAGAATTAAAATGAACCAAAAAAAAACTCTTATCCCACAGTTGGCCCAATATCTTAGCGAGATACTGAGTGGAAAGTTACTCATGATTGAACGGCCTTTAATTTGGCTGTGTGCCGCAGTCACTGCAGGTCATGCACTGAACAGCTTGAGTTCACTCTTTCCAGTGCCAATGGCACCCAGGATCAGGGGTCCATAAGATTACATATGGTCATGCTGGGATGGCGTACTTCCTTTCTTTGTGTCAATATGAAGCAATGTGCAAGCTGTCAATGAGGTTTTGTGGACCAAACATATAAAACTGTCCTGTAACACAAGAACACTGGCAAATGTCAACATAAACTAGCTTTGCATGCTCATACTTAGCCCCCTGGGTTAGCAGTCTCAAGAAATAAAATGTTGAATTTATGTCAAATGGTTCCATGTAACCATGTGTCGTGACTGAATGCCATGCACAGGCTGTTGAGAAGATTTTTCTGTTTATCTCCATTTAACCTGACTCTGTTCCACTATGTAAAGTAGAAGAAACAACACAAATTAATAGGCTTAAGTTAGATTTGTGTAATTCAGTTAAGTTGCTACTGTGCAACCCAGCTGTCATACAGTCACATTCAACAGCAGAGGACATATTCACTCACTCCTACAACCAACAAGAGCAAAGTTAGGGAGTAAACTAGAGTTAGGTTTGATGCTGGTAGATCGGTACCTCAGATCTTTACATTTCCACTGAGATTTGATTTTCACATGAAAACACCACAACTAAGTGTTTTCTTCTCAACCTAAACTGATTTTTAAAATTTATATCACCAAACATTCATTTACGTGGTGGTTTATTTAATACTAATGCAAAGACTTTCAATGGTCATTTTTGGTGTCTTATTTTAACTGTAACAATGATCTTTCTTATGAAATTTGTCTCGGGAATTCAACCATGATATTGCTTGAGATCGGACTCAAAATAAAATTTGTGTTATAACACATCTCTATGGTTAACCAAGGAGTGTCAAAAGACATGTACAAAGGAGTGTTGGCTTAAGGGGACGAGAACACAAAGAGTAAAACAAGAAAATAAAATGTAAATTGATGATATTGGCAGCCAGTGGGATGGGTGTCTAGTTTTACGCAAGTTTTCAATAAGTGTCTAGTTTTCACTGACAACTCATTGAAACAACACAAATGACACAAAACTCAGTTGCGTGAATTTGGGACAAACTGATTAAAGCTAACAACAGAGTGATTGCATTTTTGAGAGTAACTTTTGAGTGAGTCAGGAAAAAATGTGGTGACAACTGGCTACCATGAACCCTGGAAAATATGTCAGTGTTATGCATTCAAGAAAACAACCAGGATGAATGTAAACATGCTTCACTGCACTGATATATGCTTGTAAATGAAATTAGATAAAATGCCATCTGTTGAGTACCATTCTACAATTATAAAGATTGCATTTTTAGTATTACCACAGTTATAAGATAAATCAACCCTCAACATATGCACACACACACACCTCAGAAAAAGACTGGAGGATTCCTCATTCCCTTTAATACGGTTGTTGTCATGTCCTTGGAAGGACAGAGAGAAAGAGAGAGAGAGAGAGAGAAAGAGAGAGAGAGAGAGAGAGAGAGAGAGAGAGAGAGAGAGAGAGAGAGA
>JBBPCX010000028.1:12739804-12763689 GCA_037974365.1 Hydrocynus forskahlii
TATATATATATATATATATATATATATATAGAGAGAGAGAGAGAGAGAGAGAGAGAGAGAGAGAGAGGAGAGAGACAGATAGATAGAGAGAGAGAGGGAGAGCGAGATAGATAGACAGACAGACAGATGGATAGATAGATAGATAGACAGATAGATACTGTATTATTCCAAGTACAAATGGTGATTAAAAGATTTTTGACAGGTTGGCTTTTGTAGTTCACTTTCATTCAAAATTGTAATTACCTTTTGTCTTCGAATCTCAAATTCTTGCACACTGTGATTTTTTTTTTTTTTATACATCAAGGCTTAGGATGAGCTGAAATGATTTCAAACCACTTTTTACAGAGATTACCCCTTCTGTGGGTCTGTAGGCTCATCTGTTCAGCAGACATTCCACAGCATCTATGTGCCATAACTTGCCTTTTATGAGCAGCACTCGGCACTGACAAACGTGAGATAGAGCTCCGGCTCTGATGAGTCCCAGAGAAGTTCTTTTAAACTGACCCTTGGCTGACGTGCTTCAATTTTCCACTCTCCCCACTCTCTCGCTCACTCCCTCTCCTCTCGCCAGCCCTCGCTCTTCTCCAGCGGGCTCCTCTGCCAGTAACCTCGTTCAATTCATGAAAGTTGTTTTTCTCCTCAAGAGAATATGACAGAAAATGAAACCAGCTGAAGCTCGGGCTTGGTTGTAGAAAGTGTGTTTTATAATGTAATGATTTAAACTCCCCTGCACTCTGAAAAGGCTTGTTAGCAATAATAATGGTGTATGACTCAGGGCTCAGGAGAGTTTAGAATTTTGTGTGACTGTATGTATTTAGTGCTCATTGTAACAAAATGACCTGACCTGCCCCTAATACAAGAGTTAGAATGTTTTAGAAAAGCCATGCAACCAGTCAGGAATGATAAAAAAATATGAGAAACAAGACAGAACACAGAAACTTTAGACGATGGAATCCACACACTACCAAAGCATCTTCATGCATCACCTAAATTGGATGTATTATGGTGAAAATGATTATGGTATAATGTACCCTTCTAAAAGGTTTCTTTGATGCAATGCCATAGGACAGTGGTCACCAACTCTCCTCCTGCAGATCTAGTTTTGTGATGTGTTTGGGTCCAACCTGCATCTTACATGGTGCCCACTTTTCCTTACCAGATGCCTTAGCCAATATTGGCACTTTTATATATAAGACTGTCCAATAAATGACCCACCACAGTTGCTGTCCAAATCAACATTGCAGTCCACGACAGCAGTGGTTCTCCAACCAGTCTTAAGGGGCAAAAAGAGAGTCCATATTTTTGCTCCAGTCCAATTAAATTAATGCACAGCCTTGTAGTTTTAGCACTAAAGAGGGTTTTGAGAGAACCTAACAAAAACTTGCAGCTAACTGAAATGTTAATCTCAATCTACAGTCCTGCGAAGAAGATACTATGCGGTCTTTAGTCCAACGGTGAAGATCACTTTTTTCAGAGATGAGCCTTGCTCCTTAATAAAGAACAAAATCAAGAGGTGCAGGTTTGGAACAAGTACATGCAAACATGCAGGATTCTGAACACCTACAGTCTAAAATATCTCATATAGGAACATCACTGTATGAACTGAAATGCTAGTTGCCCGTACAGACGTATACAATACCAACTGACTGTGGACTATGTGCAAGAATGTGTTGCAAGTAGATGCTCTTATATAGTACTGTCTCCATCAACCGTCTACTTCCCGACACTATAGTCTGTAGTTAAACAAAGACGGTTGCATTGTTAACATTTACAAGGATTTAAAATGGGAGTTAATGTAGTGGTCCAGCAGTTTTATTATCTCCTCAACTGTACAAGCTTCCAAAATGTCAGTTAATGACCCATGCATCAACAACATTATTGGGGTGTGTGTGGGTGTTGACTCTCCATGATGCTATTAATAGCCATCATATTATGCAATATGTGTGTGTCCATGTCAAATCAATGTGAATTCATCCAGCAATCAATTGTGGTCTGTGAGTTCCACATAGAGTCTGTGGGGTAACACTGCCAGGTTTTGGTGTTGGTAGTAAGGGATCCTACATTAGTAGAACAGTTTTAGCAAATGTTTAGTAAAGTATGGCTGTAATTTTTAGCTGAGAGTAGATACATGTCACGATTTGCTTACATCTTCTTATTTTAGTCTTGAGGACATTTTATGACTTTTGCTTTAAATGCCAGTCATGGTTCATCTCTCCTTACCCTTTAGAATTAAACAGGCTATTTCTGTTCCTGTTCCTAACATATATGTAACATATATGTTCTGTTTGGTTGCCTTGTACGGTACCTAATTTGAAATGCGTTCTTGGCTGAAGCACTTTCAAATGGATGGAAGAGCTATTCTGCTGTAGGCTGAATGACAAGATATACAGCAATCAGCCATAACATTAAAACCATCTGCCTAATGTTGTGCAGGTCCCACTCGTGCCACCAAAAGGTTTGACCCATTGAGACATACACTATATGGACAAAAGTACTGGGACACACCTATTTTTCAGGGTTTGGGCTGTAATGGTTCAGTGTGCCAGAAACATTGCGGACAACGGTATGCTTCCATCTTCGTGGACACAGTGTGGGGAAGGACCTTTTCTATTCCAGCATGACTGTGCCCCCAGTGCACAAAGCAAGGTCCATAAAGACGTGGCTGGATGAGTCCGGTGTGGAAGAACTTGACCGGCCCGCAGAGCCCTGACCTCAACCCCCTCCAACACCTTTGGGATGAACTGAAATGGAGATTTGCGAGCCAGGTCTTCTCATCCAACATCAGTGCCTGACCTCATAAATTCTCTACAGAATGAATGGGCACAGAAACACTGTAAAATCTTGTGGAAAGCCTTCCAAGAAGAGTAAAAGCTGTTATAGCTGTCCCTGTTGGTGTAATGCTCAGGCCTCCCAATATGTCTGCCCATATAGTGCAGACTAAACAAGACGTCAGAGGGTGTCCTGTTGAAGCTGGAACCAAAATGTTAGTAGTACAGCGTTTAAATCCTGTTAGCAGTGAGGTGGGGCCTCCATGCCTTGGACTGGCTTGTCCAACATATCCCACAGATTGAGCTGAGATCTAGGGAAGTTGGATGCCAAGTCAACACCTTGAATTCTCTACATATGAACATAAGAAATGTTACAAATGTAGCCATCATCTGCTGAGGAATTGTATTTGAAATCAGAAACACACATTTCCAGCAAAGTCAGATCATCTTGTGGTGACGCTACACCACAAGATGCACAAAGAAATGTCTGGAGGCGGTTTTGTATTATGAATTTGACCATCACCACATCACCATAGTGATTGAGACTACCCATTGCTTATCCTTAAATGAGCAGGAGTACTGCTGTTTTCCCACCCATCTCTTCACGGTCTTGAGAATTCTTCAGTAAACATCTCCAGGTCGCAGTGTGGGAGGTCCAAAAACAAAGGTCTTTGTAAAATTAATGAGTGGTTGATATAGAACTGATACAGCCTCTTTACCCTTACTCATTGTGTTGACACCCCCCCCCCACACACACACACCTAGATTTTGCAACAGCCCCTCCCCCAGTAACCTCTATAGGAGGTTATGTTACTCTCTTTAAATGTGATAAGCAGGCAGACCTGGTGAAAAGAAACCATGCTTGAATGTCACCTATACAATGGGGTGGGGGGGGGTGTGGGGGGGTGATGAGCAAAGAGAAATGATCTGTATGAATAGTTGCCATGGTGACTCTGACATCACAGCTGCCTAACAGACCGCCGTGCCTGGAGTTTCTGTTTCTGGCGGAAAGATGGAGCTTAATGCTTCGGCCTGAAGAGCTGTGGGAACTTCTACATTGACAACAGCAGGGTTTATTGAAGCCCAGGCATCTATTAGTAGAAAGTGTTTGCTGCCATGTGATATGGACCATTTGTAGCAAATGTCTCTCAGGTTGCTCTGTCAGGTTCACATTACACTCTGCAAGGCATTTAAAAGACAACATGCTTGTTTTCTCATCATCTTTGAATGAAGTATAGTGACTTTTGCCCACCTCTAAAATGTCTTTTGAGCGTTGATTATGTCACCCTGCACAGTGGGTGGGGAAAAATAATCTTGAATAATAATATCATGTTTCACCTCTGCCTCCCACTACCCCATCTATCATCAAGAGAAAGAGATCAGCTGGCAGAAAGACCCTCTGTGATACAAAGCTTTTACTTTGAAATACACTATTTGGACAAAAGTACTAGGACACCTATTACACTAACAGGGACTTGAATGATATTGCATTCAAATACATAGACTTTAATATGGAGTTGGTCCCCCCTTTGCAGCTATAACAGCCTCTGGTCTTCTTGGAAGGTTGTCCAAAATGTCTTGGTATGCTGAAGCATTAAGATTGCCCTTCACTGAAAGTAAGGGGTCTAGCCCAATCCCTGATGAACAGGTGTGTCCCAATACTTTTGTCCATATAGTGTTCGTAATAGTATGTAAGAAAACTACTTTATATTTTCACATTCATGCTGGCATTAAAAATAAAGGTCCCTAAGTGGTTCTGGGGAAAAGTTCTAAGAAAAAAGTCACTTTATAGAAAGAAAGTTAATTAAAAAAACCCTTCCAGCACCCTTATTTTTAACAGTGTATGGCCACAAATAACTTACTTTACAACCCTGCTTAAAAATCCTATTTCCAGTGTCATGTAGTCTGGGCACAATGACACAAAATCCTAGTCTCGAGGGACAATGGCAACAGCCCTGTGTTTGTCATTTTCTAGGACAGAGTGGCAAAGTGTCTCAAATGGCCATTTCCACTCTCAGCAGGGTGTTGCTGCCTACCTGTGTGACTCATATTTGTGTAGTCCACAAAGGCTTCACGGTTCACAGAGACATCTCTCTTTGAAAAGTCATACAACTGTGCAAAGAACATTAAGACTTGCATTATTTCCATATATTTTGTTGATGGAATCCATGATGGCATTTGAGAAGAAATTGAAAAAACATCATTAACAACCTGCCTCATTTGTGGTGTGGAGCACAGTTCCACAAAGGGGATCGAAACTAGCTGGTCTTTAAATCATCATTACAATGGACAGAATCCATTACTTAAAAGACAGAAATGACTTATCAGATGCCATGGCTATTCGGATATCGCAACTTTTTTTTCTCTGGTTGAAATGGTTAAAACATGTTCATATTGTGCTAAATATAGATAGAGCTGTTGTTTTCTTTACAGTTTGATTCAACAGCAAGGCTACGAGTTAAACAAATACCATTTTTAAAAATTGGATCACTGGTATAGATACTGAAATAAGGTCTCACAGCAGAATACTGCATAACATGACAAATAACATATCAAAGTATAGTTTCAGGCTGGAGTACACCTTTAAGATTTTAAGGAAATTTAGCACCATTTAGTATTAATACTGGTAATCCAGCTCTTAGTGGCAGGTTTGGAAGGCCAAGCTAAGCTGTTCATTTCCAACAACTGTGGCAAATATCTGCATTAGAATTATAATTACAAACCAAGCCAAGATGAGCAAATCTTTTTAAATAGCACAATCAATGTATTTTGCTTTGTTTGATTCACTGTAGATTAGAGAGAAATTCTGCAGAACCTCTGTGTTTTGGCCAAACACAGTTTTGGTCACATGTTGTTTTGCATCCAGTCTTTGCTGTTTGGATGGTGCTTCTCTGATTTGATTAGTTGTGTCATGCATGCCCTTGGTTAAAAAAAGAAAAGAAAAGGATGTGGGATGCAAGTGTTATAGTTCACTGTTAGGATTGAGTAATGGTATTTCATGCTGACAAATGATCAGTTCTATACTCACTCCCTGAAAAGAACTGGGTTCTTCAGCTTGCTTATATAGGTTCCATACCATTTTTGATATTACATGAAAGTCTTACAGGGTTGACAATGGCTGTACCTGCTGCAAAAGGGTCCTCAAAACTCCAAAGTGAGAGTGTTTATAGCTTCCCAGAGTCGTTCAATATTATTACCATAAACATTATGTTGGTGTGGTTCTTCTGACTGCAAAGAACCCTAAGGAATACAAAGCACTGCATGTAAAAATTCACTCTTAGAACATCAGTGTGAGTCAGCTCAGTCTTACCGGCATTTGGGGATTCGAAAAAGTCCCTTCAAATAATATCCAGCTGAAACTCATTTTACTGATTTTTCCTCCAAGAGGTGTCTTGTACTGGTGTGCAGCTGCAAGATCCTTGTGCTACCCAGTTCAATGACTATTCAAGCATTCTATGGTGAACTCTTGAGGGAGGTTTTCTTAAGTAAAGAATTTAACCAGAATGGGAAGAATGGCCTAATCCTATTCACAAGTGAAAGTTCTGCTACTTCAGTGAACTGGTGATCCAAGTAGTAGTACAAATAGCCTAGGAAAAACAATGGGAGTAAAAAACTGACAAAAGAAACCTTTCTACTGGATTCTGTGAGGAACTCTGGACATCCAGTTACTACCAGTATAGGAACTGATGCTATTCTTCTCTCTCTGGGGTCCAAAATGAAGTGCTAAAGTTCAAACGTCAAGCATGAGTAGAAGCAGTGCAGTTCATATACTGAACCAGCAGAGCAGAATAAAGTCTAACAGGAAGACAACCGAGAATTACTGCCTCAGTGTCAAATTCCCACAAATATATTTGGGCGGAAGAACATAGAAATGGAAAAATTCGCTATTAACCTCTAAATTTTAACCATGTGGTGTGGAGTATGTGTAGCCTAAACTGTGCTGGATTTTGTGTGTATAAAAATGAATCAATAATGGAAATCTCCACAAACCATGTTGAGTTTGATGCCATCTTCTCAATCTTCATGCATGAGACAGGCAGATTCATGTCTATGTTTCTATGTCTATGTGTGTGTTGTAAACATTTCTATATGCAGAGTGCACAGTGTCAATATTCAGCTAGAAACCAAAAGGGAAAAAAGAAGCACCATAATGGACACCAAGTGGAAACTGCCATATATGTGTTTGCTCTTGTAATAGAAGTACTGTGTGTGCTTTGTTGTGTGTGTGTGTGTGTGTGTGTGTGTGTGTGTGTGTGTGTGTGTGTGTGTGAGTGTGTGTGTGTGTCTGTACAAGACTGGGCACTGTGCCGTCCTCACACCGGCCCATCTGTAAACATCTGTGCAGGATGCAGCCCAGAATGCAGATATTCTGGGAAAGCATGTGTTTACTCTGTTTTTTGCCTTTTCCATTTTCCATTTCTTGTTCTGCTTAGAGGAAGATCATATCATACACAGTTTACCATCCCGTCCCATACATCCAGTGGCGCTACTAAAGTTTTGTAACCTGTAAAAAGAAAATATTGTGCTCCCCCAATATGATATAATATTCTTTTTTCAGATGTTTATATCATAAACCCCATATACCATATCATACATTCTTGACCAGTCAGCTTGGATTTAGCATTGAATTCGTTACAATTAAATGTAAGTCACTGAATTCCCTCTTCAGCTACTTGACGTATATTAAAGATCATGTTAGCTGGTTAATAACATTCATAAGATGCTTAGTAGCAGTAAGTGGTCCACAGCTTTGTGAGCTCGGCTCATCACATTTTGCTATTGGCAGCCAAATTGCTTCACTCAGAATAGGAAGGAACTTCAACACTCGTCCTGCCTATTTAAAGCGGAATTTTACTGATCTGCTGAACCACATGGTTAAGATGTAAAAAAAAAAAAAAATTCAGAGTGATTTCTTGTGAAATGTTCAGTTCTAGAGAAGCTTACTAAGTGAGACACTTTCAGAGTGGTGGTGATAGGAACTAGACATTGGAAGTGTTTGCTGCCTCTGACTAAAGCTCCCTCAGATAAAGTTATGAAATTATTATGAATACACTGCATGACTGCTGAGACGAGGTTTTGTGATAAGGGTTTTCTTGTTTGTTTTGATCTCTAAAGATCACTTCTAGTTTAGCACTGTAGCAATAAGAAATGTGAACTGACATTTACAAAAGTGTAGTACCAAGGGTGGGCCAAGTACAAAAATAAATACAGCTTCTATACTGCAATAAAAGCATTCAGTGGAAAGTGAGCTGAGAAACTTTTTGAAAAATGTTCCCTCTCTCCAGTTGAATAGAGATTTTAATCAGTTCTGTCACTGATTTAGACTATCTGTCTGCTGGTGCCTGTACGTCAGTGGTCTGAGCAGTGAGCAGGGGTGGAGTGGGGTTGGGATTTTTTAACTTATTTTTAGCCGTTGAAGATGGTCATACGATTAGTTTGCATTTGTAAGGAACTGTAAGACCCTCTTGATATGCTTGCTGACAGTTGTAAGGTTACTGGTTTGGATAACCTAATAACTGGTTATAACAGGCTTGGCAAAGTTTTGACATGGTGCAATCCCTGTACACCACAGAGCAAATAGCAAGTCACAGGATGAGATATGACTGTCTGCCCCCCCACCCCTTTCTCTCTTTCTCTGTAAGTCCAAACGCTCTCTGTCTCTTAGCGGAACAAACAGAGGACTGCATATTGCAGACTTTGACTGCTTTCCAGAATTTGGAAAATATTTACTCACTAACATTATTTTTAATACTCTGTGCTTAGCATCAGGACACACAGTCTAATACTAAAATACAAAGTATTATGTACCTCATACATAAGTATATATTGCATATTATTAATACTGATTATTACCAGGGGTGCCAGAAATATTTTTAATGTGGGGGGGGGGGCATCCGTCTACGTGTGGGAGCGGGGGGTTGCGTGTGTGCGGTCTCGTCGTTGCTGGGAAACATAAAGTGGGGGGACAACATAAAGTGACTTTGAAAAGTAGGGGGGACATGCCCCGCCCTGCTATAATGGTTCTGGTTCCCAAGCTGGTTACATTTTCAGGGCATAGGCATTAGATTCCTACTCCCTCATTTGTACTGATCCCAGGTGTTGGTCATCCATGGCTAGCTTCTCCCTCCCAACTTGACCTTATGTGGGAATCAGCTACAACTAAACTGAGGGGGACTAAAAATAATGTTTGGTTAGTTTTGTTTGCAGTGGCTCAGTGGCTGCCAACAACACTGGGTCACGTTCCTCTGTCTAATCGTTAGTAACAAGTGACTTGCAATACATGTTGGCATATATTCCGTTAATGTAGAGATTTACATGGTTGCCAGTGCCCTGTGTTGTTGTACTGCTCTTAAAATCACTCTGGAATGCCATTTAACTACTCAGAAACTAAGAGAAAGGGCTGATGTACTCAGAGGTGTCCTGTAATGCAACTACAGATGCACAACCTTACATTTTTCTGGATATTTCCTAGGATAT
This sequence comes from Hydrocynus forskahlii, assembly GCA_037974365.1. Taxonomy (NCBI): domain Eukaryota; kingdom Metazoa; phylum Chordata; class Actinopteri; order Characiformes; family Alestidae; genus Hydrocynus; species Hydrocynus forskahlii. Next base: position 12,749,050 of record JBBPCX010000028.1, read on the forward strand.
ATATAGGATAGCCATGTTGATACACTTATGCACTTCTCAGTATCTGATTAGGCCTAATCTTTAAATGTTATCTTGTATCCGAAATGCCAAAAGGCATGCCCAGACATGACTTTGTTAGTCAGATATTGTCATTCCCAAAGTTGTGTTTGGCTGAAATGTTTCTCTTTGCCCCAAAATCACCTCCCACACCACCCAGGGAGAAATTGTGAGAAAGTAGAAAGTACTTGACAAAAGTGAGAAATTATGTACAGGAGAGACAAAGGAGAAATGAGAGTTTAGTTGCAGATAAACATAAATGTCATTTTAGCAAATCTTAGCATAATGTGTGACATTGCCAGGCTCTCCTGAAACCCAAGCAGGGACACATGAGGGATAACTGGAGTCTTTTATTCAGAGAAATATCTTTCCACTGATCATTGTCTTGGAAAAACTACAGAAATATTGAGCTCACTCATTTTTCTTTCTTTTTTGGTGCCCTAACTCTCTGCTGTGTTTTTCAAAGCGAAATGAACAAGTGACCTATATTACAAAGACAATGTTTAAATAAAGATTCAAACCACAGTTCATGGACTGTCGCAATCCGTGTCATGCTTGTTGTAACCTGTAAAGTGTGGCCACTCTTATTATCTCGTTCTGTTGATGCATTCAAAACACACACATTCCGTTTGTCAGCTCTTGGGTGTTGCAATCTATGTTGAGAAATGCAACTGACATCAAGTGATAAGATCTGTCAATAATCAACGTAAGGGTTCATCCAAGCGTAAGATCAGCATGTTTCTTTTGGATGACATGACATATGCAAATATTTGAGGTTAATTCATGACTATGATCTCAAAACTTGGAAAGCAGGTCATATTTTAAAACACTTTTACTACTCTGTGGTTGATTTATTAAGTGTTGACATCCTCGTACTGTCACTTATCATAAAAAGAGTAGATTATTACTCAACTGATAGCCTCACTTAAAACATATCATTATACTGATATACTATACTTTTGTTTTTCCACATTATAGCTTGTTGTATATATGTCAGTCTATATATCTATCTAGAGAGAGAGAGAGAGAGAGAGAGAGAGAGAGAGAGAGAGATTTTTTCAGATTTTGGAATGTCTTTTTACATGAACTTTTCCCACCCTCTCTTTATTCCTTCAAAAAAAGACATTCAAACTTTTTTCACAATGAACAATGAACTAAAAATGAGCTAATCTTGCAGTGAACTTTTCTGATATGGACGATATCTGAAAGAGAGAGACAAATTGTAGGACTAAAAGAGAATGTAAAAGTAAATATGGAGCATTAAATGGTACATTTATGTACTACATCAACAAAAAAATTGGTCTTCCATGATATAGGCCCTTAATGTAAGTCAGCTCCTAAAGCTGTTTAAATCATCACACTCTTGCTTCGGTTAAGAAACCTTGCTGAGTTAAATGATGTCATTTTGACTCATGTGGACACTACTTATGTGCACTGATTTAAATAGGCAGTTTGCACAAGGCTGATTGGTGAGGTAGCTTCCAATACTTTTTAGCTAAATTAGCCCCAGAGTTTCAGTACAAGACTGGTGGCAATCTTAGACCACTTTTTCACTGTCTTTGGGGAATTCTGCCCTCTAAAATAGTAGCTGTAGGCCATCTATGACTATATTGTCTTTATGTCTGAACACGATTACTGACGAGCGCTGCATTATGAATGAGGTGTATGTTTGAACTTTCAGATGCATTAGGTGTCCATGCATTATTCCTGTACCATTAATACTGAGCAGCTCCGTTTTCATTTGCCATGCAGAAAGAAATACACTCCCTCCCTCTTCCTCTCACTCTGTGCAGCCTTGTTGTCTTTTGTGATTCCAGCTCTCATTCATCAGCTCTCGAGCCTCAGCGGGGGCTGCTCCACATTTACTTTTAATTCCTCTTTTAGTCCTAATTGCTCATTGCCTTTATCCCCGCTTCATTTTTCATGTGTTGAGACGACGTGTCACTTGAGATGCATGGCTGCCTGTTGACATACTGTTTTTTTCTCTCTTTTTTCCTGCAGCAATATGGAAAGTGGCAAGAATATTTCCCAGGAGCATCTGAGGCTGATCTAAGATCGGGGAGTTGAAAGAGACCTCTTTAAAGGTTCAGTTTAAAAATAATCTAATTTACACATATTTCTCCTTATGTATTCAATCAACCAAGAAGTGGTGACTGAGCATCTTACATTCTGCAACCCCACATGTCTAAACCCATCTAGCTAACCCACCTTTGCTACCAAACCTGGTCTCCTCCTAGGCAGCACAGCAGGCCCATAAAAACCCCCCAGCAGTATCATGACCAAACCCTCTGATCCAGAGTCAGTGGTATCCTTTCCTTTCACACCCTGTCCTCACCCTTTTCTCCTCCTCTCACACCCTTTCTTCCCCTTCTGGAACAGAGAGCCGTCATCTTGACGCCTCCGAAAGCCTGAGGGACCAGATTTGGGGTCTCGGCATATCCTGTGGGTGCTTGCCTTCCTCTGTAATGCTGGCAAAGGCGTCACAGTACGACCCCCGCCCTTCAGCTTTTAACACCTTTTACACCTTACAGTTGGCTTGGAAACACCATTGCTGCAGGAGCAGCAGAATCTTCAAAGCAGAACTGGGGAGTCACCTACCTTATGTTCTTAATATCAAAGCACTGAACACATCTTTAGCCCTATCTCCTTTTTATCCTCATCATTCCTTTCTAGAAATAGGGCAGGGGTGGGCAATATCTTCACAGCATGTCACAATATGCTTCTCTCTGCATTTCATGTGTATTGTCAGCACTTCGAGTACGGTGAGGAAGTGCATGTATCATAGAAATAGATTTATACCAATTATATAGTCTTTAAATAACAAAACCATCAGGACCTAGTGCAGAGCACAGTGACTGAATGAACCGCACAGTAAACTGAATGGATGTCAGCCCAACATATCAGTAATGCTTGTTTAATTATTATTTATTATTATTATTATTATTATTACATTTAAAAAAGTAATTATATAACTCCTGTTTCTTCTTACATTTTTAATTTCAATATACAATAAGAATAATATTGAAAAACATTATAGTCACAGTTTTTCATAGCCTTTGTATATATATATTCTGTAAAATGTACATATATATATACCGCTTGAGCATTTTGTCCTTTCCAGCTTCTTTACACACTTCAGAAAAATACTGTCATACATGTTGTTTATCATTTTCGTCGAGTATCGTGACGTTTGTTTTCTCTCCATCTCTCTCAATATTAATTCCATAGTACGGGTACTTCTATAAATATAAATAAAGCATGTGTGCATGATGCATCGGTTATATGTAGCTTGTCACATTTGCTATTAGGTATAGTGAATTAAACCCACCCTCACCTTATTCAAAACACCCGCAGTGCATATTTTATACTCTCATTCTTCGAAAGCTTTGAGTTGAGCGGCATTATTTTTTTGGTAAACAAAGCCGCAGCAAAAAGTCAATTTAATTACGAGAAGCAAGAGCATAAATCAGCAGTCTTCCGAAAAAAAACCCAAACAGAACAGTAGAGGCAGTAAGCAGTATAAATAGAGGTGTGGACTCGGCATTAAAACTGTCACTGTGACTGAAAAATAGCACTGACTTGTTTCATTTAAACAGAGCAGAAGAGAGCGCGAAAAGTGCCAGAGCGAGAAATGTGTTTTGTGAGATGCTAAGAATGAATTAACATTGCTAATGCCAAGTTTGGACATTTCACTAAGTCTAAGATTATGCTTGGTTTGACTGTTGTGATTCTGTGCTTGTTTATACAAGGATTTGTTCTTGATGAGTGCACTTGCACTGATCAGCCTTAACATTAAAAGCTTCATCCTAATATTGAGTACGTCTCCCTTGTGCCACCAAAACAGCTTAGACTGGTCAAAGATGGAGCCTGAAGGTGTGCTATGATTTCTGGTTCCAAGAAATTAGAAACAGAGGCTTTAAAACCTGTAAGTTTTGAAGTGGAGCCACAATGGATCAGACTAGTTTACGCTCGACTGGATTGAGGTCTGGGGAATTAGGAGGCCAAGTCATGACCTTGAATTCTTTGTCATGTTCTTCAAACCATTCCTGAACGATGTTGCAGTGTGGCAAGATACGTCCCTGAAAGAGTGAATACCATTGCTCTGAAGAGGTCTACTTGGTGTGCAGCAACGTTTAGTTGTGCCAAAGTAACATTCACATGTATGCAGGTCCCAAGGGTGACCAGAACGTCGCCTGTCACTCTGCCTCCGCTGGCTTGCCTTCTTCCCATAATACATACTGGTGTCATCTCTTCCCCAAGTAAGTAATCAGCAGTCCACATGATATGAAAGAAAATGTGATTAATGGGATCAGGCTATCTTCTTCCATTGCTCCATGGTCCAGTTTTGATGCTCATGTGGCCTTTATAGGTGCTTTCAGCAGTAGACAGGGGTCAGCATGGGTACTCTGACTGTTCTCTGGATATGCAGCCCCATACGCTGCAAGCGGTGATGCACTGTGTTTTCAGAAAACTTCATGTCACCACATGTAATAGCCAGCATTAGCACTTTCAGCAGGTTGTGCTAAAGTAGCTCTGCTTTGGGATTCAAACAGAAAGGCTAGCCTTTGCTCCTCACACACATCAGTAAGCTTTTGGTGCCCAAGGTACTGTCAGGGGTTCACTGGTTGTCCTTTCCTGGACCACTTTTGGTAGGTAAATACACTTTTGGTAGGTAAACTCTTTACAAGACCTGCCATTTTGGAAATGCTCTGACCCAGTCATCTAACCATCACAATGTGGTCCCTCAGATCCTTGCGCTCCTCTGAACTGACTGTTCACTTCCTGTCTAATATATCCCAACCCTTGGCAACTGACACTCTTATGAGATAAACAATGTCATTCACGTCATCTGTCAGAGGTTTTAATGTTGTAACACACTGACCAGGCCAGACAAGTATGTAGAACTATTAGCCAATATTCAGGCAAAAATAACTGAAAATAAAGGAGCAAAAAACAAAAGTCAGGCCCAGTGCCTGCTAATTAATAATATAAACAGAACTGTAAACAGAAGGGAGGGAGCATTTCACTTCAAACCACTCTGATAGACTTCGTTTACCTTAACAATATAATTGCATATATATTTTTAATTGTGCAATTTCCCTTTTAAAAACACCCCAATATAGATTACATTTAAAAGTACCAAATTCACGAAGTCAAAAAATATACAAAAAGAGCCAGGCCACCCCTCCCCAATCATCAATATGTTTTTCTGTTTGGAGCAATTTGTGTTAGTGCCTGGGATTTTACAGGATTAATAGTGCTCACACTGATCTCTCCTCCTATATGAAAATACTGGAACCCTGTGCCTGCTCCTCATTATGCTGATGTCTGCTGAGACAAGCCTTTAACAGTCCACGCATTTTTCACACGCCCACATGCCCAGAAGCACCCCCAACACACTCAAACACAATCTTTGAAGCTCCGTGATCACTCTTAACTCTCTCGGCTTCATTAGCACACCATGTTCTCGTGTCATTTAGGGGGAGATTTGTTCTTTTAATTTGAGAGAGGCTAGTTTCATGGCTCAGATGGTGCCCCCAGATCAGCTGACACTACAGGGACATCTAACGTATTGACCCAGCTCTCCTAATTCACTCAACCATAGCAGGAGGCATGTGATGGGCCCGCATGGCTCCTATAAAAGGACATGTGATGACCGCCTAGAATTCCTAGAATTAGAAGGAAACCCACCGTCTCAAATGAAACCCAAGGTTTTATCCTGACATGCTCTGAACATTAGGCACAAATTTCACAATATGTATTGTGTTATTTATGTAAGTAGACATGAAAATAATTTCTGCTTGTCTAATTTCACAAATATTTTGGCATCATAAAATCACATAAAACTCTGTATCAGAAATATATACTTTCAATATGCGTATGTAACAAAGAAAATATGCTTGTTATAGTTGTTGTTCTCCATATGTGTTTGTGCTCACGTGATCCCTAACCAAGGTTGGCTGAACCATTATGGTCAGAATACCTAAAACCCTTTAGCAAAGGAGGTCTGAACACATTTTATTTCTCATTTGTTTCTACCCTACTAAATCTTAAAGAAATTGGGCATGGTTCCATCTGGATTAGTATTACTAAGAAATGTATTTATTATTACAAATGCAGTAAAGTTAAATTTTTAGCAGAGTTGCCCAGTGTCAACTCTCTGCTTTTCTGTACAGAATAGAAATATGTTATAAATCAGTCAAATCTAAGAATGAGTTTTTAAATCCTTTAACTGAATCTCTACAGCTTCACAGCATTGGAAGTGGACTTAATGTTGTAAAACAGGTCTTTTTCTGCTCAAAGGTCACTATGAGCCTTCACTTCTCATCATTGCTCAACAGTCTGTACAGTAATGTTGCGTCATATTAATATATTTTTACATATTTATACCAGTTTTAATGGAATTTTTTTCTGCTTCTGTCACTTTTAAGCAATACATATTTAACATGTTAGACATTACCCACCCTATCATTCCTCCAATCAGAACCAAGAAAACAGCCCAGTGTAAGCACATGAGGAGGCAATAAATGCTTCATGTCTAGCATTCTCTCTATCTCTTTCTTTCCGCCACCCCCCACCTCCCCATCCACCCCCCCATTTCCCCACCCCCCAGTGAGAGCGAGTGATCAATAAAAAGGTATTTTTCATTGTTGTTGACGCAAACTAGGTCATGCGCCATCGGTGCTTTTCAGCAAGCCCAGGCACCTCTCTGCAGCGGGGAACTATTGACTGGGCTGAATGCAATGCAGCTGAATTATGTAAGATGCGGCTCTCGGGTGCTTCGTAAGAGCACTAACAGTGTGGCAGATAGGACTGGTGATAATGCCAGCGTTGCATGATGCAGTGGGGTGAAAGGAGGGGTGTTATGAGTAATCAGTTAAGATGCTATTAAAAGCAAGAAAAAAATGTCTATGTGTACTGAATAATGAGGGACCCAGCTCGCCTGACTCCTTACAAAGGCCAGCTGAGAAAGAGCCATGCCAAATAGCACTGTGGGAAAAGCATATGATTTGGTTTCTATCATTACCCTCTTTAAAATGTTTCCCTGAGATACCTTTAATTGGTATAGAGGTTTTTCATGATGTGTCTTAAGCTTTAAAGCTCTTTCACACTGACATATCTCCTGTCCAAAAGTATACATTCAATTAAAAAATGTACTTTAGGAAGCCAAAAATTGCATGGACCAAACTAGGCCTTTTTTTCTTTTGATGTTTAGTAACTCTGTCCTTTCGTAACTTCCTCCCATTATATCTGTATTTTATCTTCCATAGCGACACCCAACTGAGGTAATAACCAACATGCAGTTACTTACATACTGGAAAAGCTGTGTCACATGAGGTTGCATTTATATGGAAATGGCTGCACATTAACTACCTTTACAACCTGTTTGCTGCGGCTTCCACTCTTAGAAAACCTAACTGGATCAGTAAGAAGGCTGACTTAAAGCCTATTTAAAGACTAACTTGGGTCAGTGTACCAGCAGCGTAAACACAAGGAAAGTGCCCAGGCTTGAAAAACAAGTCTAAATCATTTAATGCTCATCACATGAATCTCATACAGAGCTGGGAAGCAGAGCCAAAGACAAAATATTTTAGGTTCCTGCACTGATTGCTGGTTACATCTTTACCAGCTTCACTTTGATTTTTACGCCTGCTTCCCTTGCCCTTCATTTTCACTCAGCCCTTCCCATCCCGTTTTGTTTTTTTTTTCTCACGCATGCCCTTGTTCTGCGGATCCTACATCAAAGAAGGGGGCAGAGCATCTGTCTATTGTGTGAACTCGCCTGAAAGCTCCATGTTAAGTAATAGCAACCTGTGACGTCAAAGGCTTTCCGTCGGAGCCGGGTGGTTGGGAAGGAGGGGGGAAAGACGTAATGAATTAGGGAGGGTGGGTGGAGGAACACATGGCTGCATCGCATGTGTGTTTTTGTGTGTAGTGTGGGGTTGTGCTTATGTGCAACCATCATATTAAATGATTAAATGGCGTCTGTAACCTGTCCAATCAGGGAAAACCTCTCCGCGTTGACTTTTCCTGGAAATTAGCTTGCCTTCTGCTGACTGCAGTGGGGCAGAAATATCACGGCCATTACACACGGCCATGTATCAGCACCGTTTCCCGGAGCACAACAGAATGCAGCACTCTACAGATGTACCCTCCTAATAGTGATGACTTTATTCAAAAGGTGAATGCGGGCAGAAGAGTGAAGAACCTGCCCCTGTCCAGTTTGCTAGAATGATGCTTTGTGAACAATTACACTACGGAGGATCTGTGTGGGTCAGAATTGACAACCTTGCATTTCTTCATGCTCCTTTCTTAAGCATGTAGTCACTCTCCTGTACATTCTCTCTGTAGCCTTCTGATGCTCTCAAACGTTAAAAACATTATCCCCTTCTACGTCCTCCTCCTACACAGATGTTCACACTATTATTAAGGCAAATGCAGGCGAAGGAGAGAAGAGACTGCCCTTGTCCTTTTAGCAGATAATTCTGAGGACGATTGTGTAGGATGTGCTATAATTTGTCAAGCAAATGATACACACTTTCTTTGTCATACAATCTCACTTTATATAAATGCATGAAGGAAAGAATTCTGCATGAAAATGAAAATGTGAAGATTCTGTCCTTGCCAGAACAAGGCCTCATGAGCAAAGGAGGGGGGCATGCCAGAATATACCTCTCTGTTTTCTTAATGCTCCTTTCTTAAGCCTGTGGTCGATCTTCTCCTATACAACCATTCCCTACATAGATGTACCCTTATAATATTGATGACTCTATTTTAAAGGTGAATACAAGCACAGAAAGGTAGACGTTGCCCTTGCCCTGCTTGCTAGAACAACGCCTGCAGTATAACATTGTGTAGGGCCTGCTTGCATATTTGAACTCCTTTTTTAAGTATAAAATACATCTTATACATTCTTCTCCTATGCAGTTGTGCCCTTATAGTGGTGATGATTATAAAGGTAAATGCAAGGAAAGGAGAAGAAATCACCTTTGTCCTGTTTGCAGGAGCAAGACCTGGTGAATGGAGATGTTAGAAGATTGTTTAAAGCATTCTACAGTCTACAAGCTTGCATTTTGTATTCTGACGTTTGTAGTCATTCTACTCAAATGTGTACAATGTGCTCATCTTCTTGGCTCAAATAGAACCTTTGTGCCAGAATCTAATGCTTAGCACTGTTATGCTTTTTTCTCAAGCTTGCATGTCCTCCTATATATTCTCCTCCTACACTGATGTGCCTTTACAATAGTGAGGATTCTGTTTTGAAGGTGAATGCAGGCAAACAAGGAACTGCCCTTGTACCATTTGCCAGAACGAGGCCTAGTGAACAAAGACATTGTGCAAGGTCATGCAGGACGTGGTAGAATCTACAACTTTGCATTTCTTTATGCTCTGCACTGAAGTCTGCAGTCTTTCTCCTCCTGGCAGAGTGCCGAATCCCTCTGGGAATTAATCGGAGATTACTGATCTTTAAAGCTCACATCCCTCGACAAGAACAAGTTGCAGCAGAGACTGGAATGTGTGTTATTGGATTAACCATAAGACAAAAACGTTTGTGTGGTTTAACAGTACTGATCTTTGACGCATTTAAGATCAGTAACTATGAACATAGTTAAACATTCCACAGTATGAACCCCTGATATCTGTTTCTTTCAAACTGACAAATGTCCTTCAAAGGTGCAAAGCAACCTTCCACTGACTTCCATAAAAGTGTTAGTGATACTTAGAAAGCCAGAAAGCCTTCAGCACCACTGTCCTGTGGCCAGAAAGACACATGTCTAGATTTCTGTGGGTTGTTTGTAGTATAAATAACATGAACCAGGCTGCCAAACCTGTGCCTGCTTGTGTCATGCCCTCAGTGCATACATGCCCTATCATATCCCTGCCTCAAGAAGTACTGATCATACACACACACACACACACACACACACACACACACACACACACACAATCATTTAAATAAAACAACTTGTATCATGTTTCAATACTAATACAGTTAGGACTACAGAAATATGGTGACTTTTTGGTAAATTGTGATGTCTACACTGACTTGGCAGGTTTTCAAAATGAAAAGCTCTTATAGGATTACCACGATCACAGGCAGAATACTGTGAACTACCTGATGCACTCTCTAGGCAAAGACATCTTTGGTGGTAAAACAGGGGACAAAATCCATAATCCAAATTAAGGCGGGCTGCATCTGCTTGTTGGGACTATATGGACAAAAGTATTGGGACACTTGACCAATTACACGAATAGGGACGCATTCACAAACATAGACTTTAATATAGAGGTAATGTGGAGTTGGTCCCTGCTTTGCAGCTGTAATCTCCATTCCAGTTCATCCCAAAGGTGTTGGATGGGGTCGAGGTCAGGGCTCTGTGTTGGCCAGTCAAGTTCTTTCTCCCCAAACTGTCTTTATAGACCTTGCTTTGTGCACTGAGGCACAGTCATGCTGGAACAGAAAGGGGCCTTCCATATCAGTGTCCACAAAGTTGGAAGTAAGGGGCCTAGACCGAACATTGAAAAACAGGTGTGTCCCAATACTTTTGTCCGTGTAGTGTGTAGCCAATGTTATTCTGTTCTGAGATGGAGTGCATGTGACTCCGCGATTACCTGACAGGATATTTGTTCACTCTGGGGAACATCAGAAATCTTTTATTTGCGAAGAAAAGTGATGTCCCATCTTGAAAAGCCCAGATGAGACCACTAAGGCAGCATGTGACGTCGGCACCGAGCTATCAGTGCGCCATTCACGAGAAGATCCCGCCCCGTTTTTGAGCCAATCAGCGTTCAGATATTTTTTCCTACTGCTGCCATCTGCACACAGCTCCACCCTACTATCACTGTATCACTCCGCGCAGGGATCTTTGTGAACCGTTGACTGTCGAAGTGAGATAAGAAGTGTTTACCGTTTTTATTTAGGCCTGTTAAAACAAACACACAAAAAACACAACCTGTCTCGCCTACCAACTCGAGTGGAGACTTCTGGGTGCATGGGAAAATGGTTTAGCTTGTAGTCTGACTAAAACGTTTCAGCTTGGGAATCGAGGCTCTAGTTTTATAGTTTTTGAACATCTTTTTAACTAAAGACTAGTCGCTGTTCTGCTTGAATTTGCCCCCTTGAGCTTCTGAAAATGTACTGATGTGGCTCCTTTAGCGAAATAACTTTATGCTGAGACTGCTGGGACTAGGTAACGCGTGGCGTTCGAGTCCTTTTAATGGACGAAACCCTGTGTGATGAAAAAACGGGTAAATTTTAATCGACGGCGAAAAGCGTCAATGAACGTAGGAGACGTCACGAAGTGGGCGGATTTATGTCACGAATCGGACGAATCAGACACACTGATGGGACGTTCGTATTGTTTTGACCTTTGAAACCGCATCACCGCCCACCTCGTGTCCGTGGCGGAGGGAGACTATAAATGAAGGAGGATGACGGCGCTCGGACGACGAAGTTGTAAAAACACCCAGGGAGAAGGGGGTGGAAAGACGCTTTTAAGAAGGTTAAACGGAATCACAAATAACCTTTTTTCAGGCGCCTGCAAACTGGAATACCATTTTTTATGTTAACTTACTTAATGTGAAGACAAAAGTATTTATATCTGCAGTTTTTCTATTTGCACTAGCTAACGGTACTTCAACTACTGAGAACCTTTTTTTTTAAGACGAAAGTAAGTACCTACATTCGTTTTACGTTACTTTTCTAGAGCTTCTCGTCTCTGTATTTCATAATATTCCTGACAGTGTCATGCATTTAACTGAGGCATAACATTTGTAATTCTGAACATTAAGGCAACTTAAATATCGAGCCAACTTACTGCGTCAGTGCTAGGAAAAGAGGCAGCATCTGGGAGGGGTTGCAAACTCGTGAAACTCTGGAAATCAGCCTTATAATCGAGTAGTTTTGCTCAACTTGATATCATTTCTGAATTTCTCTTTATAAGAAGCAGTACAACGGCTAGTAGTCTGTTTCTCTACAGTTTTGGCACTTAACGTCTTGTTTGCTTCCATTGGTGTCGTGTTGGCTTATTTAAGAGGAAGCACTGCAATCGTATGCATGGTATAGGCATTAAAGACACTGTAAACTTCTTCAATTTAGTCATTTACACGTTACAGGCTAAAAGGGTGTCTTTCTGTAGCTGCAGAGGATAAAATGTAGCCTGGGACGCGAGGGACAGAAATGAACTTAGGCTTACATGCATGCGTGCCTCGTGAATGTGCGCATATAATATATGTGTGTGTGTATATGTATGTATATATATATATATATATATATATATATATATACACACACACAGTGCATTCAGAAAGTATTCAGAAACCTTTCAATTTTTCATCATTTGTAATGCTGCAGCCATATGCTAAAATCATTCACTTTTCCTCATGAATCTGAACTCAGTACCCCATAATGACAGCACACAAACAGAATTATACACTGTTTTTAAGCTAATACAGCCAGGAGTCTTCTTGGGAATGATGCAACAAGTTTTTCACAACTGGATTTGTGGTTTTTCTGCCACTCTTCCCCAGCTCTGTCAGGTCTGATGGGGAACGTTGGTGTACAGCCATTTTCAGGTCTCTCCAGAGATGTTAAATGGATGCTGCAACCTCCATGCTTCACTTTTGGGATGGTATTGGGCAGATGACGATCAGTGCCTGATTTCCTCCACACATACCGCTTATAATTAAGGCCAAAGAGTTCAGTCTTGGTGTCGTCAGACCAGAGAATCTTGTTCCTCACAGTCTGGGAGTCCTTTGGGTGTTTCTTTGCTAACTCTATGCTGGCTTTCATGTGTCATGAGGAGAGCCTTCCGTCTGGCCACTCTGCTATAAAACCCAGATTGGTGAAGGGCTGCAGTGATGGTTGTCCTTCTGGAACTTTCTCCCATTTCCACAAAGGATCTCTAGAGCTTAGCCAGATTGATCTTTGGGTTCTTGGTTACCTCTCTCACCAAGGCTTTTCTCCCCCGATTGCTCAGTTTGGCTGGACGGCCAGCTCGAGAAAGAGTCCTGGTTGTCCCACACTTCTTCCATTTAAGGATTATGGAGGCCACTATGCTCTTGGGAACATTAACTGCAGCAGAAATTTTTGTAGCCTTGCCACAATCCTGTCTCTGAGCTCTTCAGGCAATTTCTTCGACTTCATGGCTTAGTTTGTGCTCCGATATGCACTACGAGCTTTTCTTTTTAAACACATTTGCAAAGAATTCTATAATTATGTGTTTGTGCTGTCATTATGGGGTAATGAATGTAGACTAATGAGGAACAAAAATGAATGTACATAATTTTAGCATAAGGCTACAACATGACAAATTATTAAAAATTGAAAGAGGTCTGAATACTTTCTGAATACACACACACACACACACACACACACACATATTAGCTATAAGATTAAAATCATCAACTCAGACCAATTGAGGCATGGTATCCTGAAGATCTTTATAACTGTACTTGTGTATGTGCAACCATTTGTAGCAGATCCTTTCAGTTGCAAGGTAGGTTCTCGACAGATCTGGCTAATGTGTCCAGCACAAGTGAATTGAACTAAGATCTGAGCATTTAGAGTCCAAGTGAAAACTTTTTTCCTCAGACTATTCCTGAACAGTTTTGCAGTGTGGCAAGGCACATTATCCTGCTAAAAATGTTCTGCTGGGAAACTGGATGTTAGTTTGACATGTACCATTTACTTTGTTGCAAACCAAGTACACCGCTCCATGGTAGGGTTCCCTAATGGCAGTGGATCTCAATTTGGTTTAGCATCCGTGGGATGAGCTGGATAAATCTGGGAGGCCCCACCTTGTGACTGGGCTTAAAGGATCTAATGCTGTCTTGATGCTCAGCAGCACAGCTTCAGAGGTCTTTTGGATTCTATGCCTCAAAGGGTCACAGCTGTTTTCCCCCATTAAGCCAGGAAAACGGCTGTGAACTGTTGAGGCATAGAATCCAAAAGACCTCTGAAGCTGTGCTACACAATATAAGACAGGTGGCTTTAATGTTACAGCTGATTGGTGTATGTGTGTGTGGCCATATGTCTGATTTTGTCATTTTTAAAAATAAACAGTATGCTGCTTTTTCAAAATTTTATTTCAAGGAAACATTAGAAACATTCAAAACAAATGTAACTGACTGGTTTTTAATATTTTAACATCTGTAGTAAAACATTTAGCCACAAAGGATCAAACTATTGGTTTTGAAGAACATACGACAGGTCTGTCTTTAGTTTATTGACGATCACTTTGTGCTGGATCATGGAAAAAAAGAAAGGTATCACATCAGCATATACAATTCCTTGTGGTTTACATGTAATTTGACAAAAACGTAATTTTTCAACAAGATAATGATACCAAACATTCTTCAAAATTGTGCCAAATTTATATCCAGTCAAAAGAAAAACAAAACCCTTTGAGTATTATGTCTTGGATGTTAGGAGGTTTTGGACACAAGTTATTTCCAAGAAGTAGTTATCTTGATGAAACTCGTACATCAGCTTTTGCATTCATTAAATTGTATATTGTTACGTCAGTCAGTTACATTTGTTTCTAATGTTTTCTTGTAATAAAAGCCCAGCTTCTAAACTGTAAAGTGAGTGTGTGAGATCGG
>JBBPCX010000028.1:12763789-12805663 GCA_037974365.1 Hydrocynus forskahlii
GTTTCGGGGGCATGGGGGGGGTTGTTTGGACAATGATGGCTGAATAAATGGGGTCAAGGGTCAGCATTATATAGTTATTATGACAAACAGGGACATTAGTAGAAATAGAAAAAATCTCGGAATCTCTCCAAAGCGAGCTACTGTAATCCTGCCTGCAACAAAACACCCACCCGCTGACAGCAGATTTACTATCAGACTTCTGAACTACGGTACAGGCTGCTTGAATAAAGGCTGCACATACCTACATTTACTTACATACCATCTCTGTCGAAACAAATCCTCGTATCTCTGAAACGCTAATGATTCACAAAAATCATTATTGCGTTCGGTACGATACAGTGGTGGCGGAATGGCTGAAAAGTGCCTTTTATTAAAGGGGACATATTATACCTCTTTTTAAACATGTTATAATAGGTCTATGAGCTACAAAACATGTTCATGAAGTTCTTTGCACAAAATCACTCTCACATAAAGAGATTCACCAGCTCTGTTCTGGACAGTTTCAGTCTCTTTCAAAATGAGCCGTTTAAGGGCTCTGTCACTTTTATGCAAATAAGCTGTTGCTGACCACGCCCCACCCATCCCATGCTTACGCTGCGCATTTACCACACGTGAAAATGGCAGAAACCAGAGGCGCCATCAGCCCCATATGTTGGACCCCGAGTCGGACCCAGAGCAAGATGAACACAACACTTCATGAGTGACTTGCCTTTGCCTGTAGCCGAAGTGCTCGGCGTCTTATGCATGCTCGTAAAAGCAGCAGACAAAAATGGCGGATCTTCAACTAATCTACTGGGTGGGGCTCAACAGGTGAGGGGCGGTTTTATGCAAATTTCCCTATTCTGATGTCAGGATGAGGGAGCCATCCAAATGGCTCACAGAAGCACATGATTCCTGACATAAAAAATCTTTCATTTGACTCACAGAAAATGGACGGATGTTTTTTTTTGTTTATAGGAGTAATAGAGACAAATGGACATACAAAAGGATGCAAAAAGTGAGTTTTGCATAATATGTCCCCTGTAATATGACAATGTTTCCATCCTCGGTTTATTGGAATACTCAACCTTCTAAAAGTACAATAATGGAAACAAAAGCTTTACAGTGTCCTCGTCCAGTGTTAGACATGTTAATCACTGTATCACGACATGATATGACAGAAGACAGTAGTTTGATACACAGTGAAACAGTTTGATTAATTGTCTTTGTATGGCCTTAGATGGCGATGATTTAAGTTCCTCTTTCCCTAGCTTTCTACCATTCTTCATTTCTACATTTTAAAACTCCCCACTTATAACCATGACCACAATAGGAAATAAATAGAGGACAGTCGCCTACAAACAAATAAATAGAATTAAAAAAAAAAAAGAGCAACCTCAAATCCCCCTCTCTTTCTTCCACCGTTGTTTCAGGAGGCCTAACAGTAAAAGACCCTTCAGGAATCCTGCATGGGTGGACGTGTGGGTTTTCCCTGGGAAAGACACGCAGGGTCTTCCGGAAAGGAACCCCACCCTCGGATGGCAGATAGCACGCCGCTACGCCGGTGCCAAGGCTAGCGTGGGTGAGTGGGCAGCGCAGCACAGAGACGACTAGCAGCCGTGGGCACTGCCAGGCTTAGCGATGAAGATGCCGCCCCTGTCGTCATCACAGGCAGCGGAGAAAAAAAAAGGCAGAGATTCACCAAAACAGAAAAGAAGAGAAGACTGGAGGGGGGGGCTCACATTCAAATCCTCTCTTCCTACGCCCCCACATAGGTTTAAGCAGAGCGTACAAAATCATTCGCACAGAGAGAGAGAGCGAGAGAGAGAGACCTAGACGAAGAGGAAAAAGAGCTTGAGCGAGAAAAGACAGTGAGGGAGCAGTTATTACCAGAGCAGTAAGCTTGCTCAGGAGATCACATCCAGGCAGTTCTAATCACTGTAATGGTTTAAAAACCTTATGCTCATCTCTCCTAAGCACCAAATAAAACAACAGCAAGTCCCCGCATGAACCGTTTTTCAGAGTCTCATAAGCCAAAAGAACACTCTCTACAGTCCCTGAGGGACCAGCACCCAAAACTTAACATGATTTCACTGAAAGGCAACGTCATGTTCTAGAATACGACCCAGTAAAACTTGGGGAAGGATGAGAGATTAGAAAAAAGAAAAACCAAACAGCTCAGAGCTCTGAAGTTTTGTGACTTCTAAATACCATCCTGTTGAAGGGCCGCTTTCAAAATAAGCTAATTTATGCCAGCAATCAAACTTCCACACCATTCAAATTACAAGTTTGTGTCTAAGTTTAAAAAACAAGCATTTAAGGCCGCAGACTACACTGCTGAGAGTTGCTGGAAATCTCATAACTCGAACCAAAGAATTACCAGTGAAACCAGTTCATGTCGTGATGCCTGACCAAGACTCAACAGGAAGTTTTTTGGAACATTCGATATAGGCTAATCCATGTGTCTATCACTCATTTCAATACATTAAATCCAAACTAACATAAACAGGCTTGCACACTGAACTGTTTGTCTTGGCTGTCGGTGGTCTGGGTCATTCGAAATCCCATTTAAAATTTGTTAATGACAAATATACCCTGTGCCATGTAGGCTGTATCAAAAATAGAGAAATAGACTACATCTCTTGTTCAGTGTGGAAACTTTTCACTAATCAGCAGCCTTTGAAATGCAACATTTTTCAGGTTTTTATTGTGAATTTGTGTATTTCAATGCTGACAGTCAACTAAAAGAGACTTCAGCCCATAGGTATTATACCAGACATTTTCAAAGAAACATGGCGCATTGGGGGAATCAACAAATGCAATAAAAAATTTAGATGCTGTACTTAAGGAAAGGATGACAGGGTATTTTGTTTAAGTGTAAAGTGTTAATTTGTCATACATCACAGCACACAGTGTGAACAGTACGAAATTGTTCTCTGCATTTAACCCATTCACCAAGTGAACACACAGCACGCAGGGAGCAGTGTGTGAGGATGGTACTTTGCTCAAGGGTATCTTAGTGGTGCCATTGGCAGTCCTGAGATTCAAACCTATGACCTTCTGATTGCAGTGGCAACTCCCTAACCAACATTAGTTAGCGAGATTTTAGTATCCGTCGACATGCATTAATTGTCTTGGGAACATCAGGTAGTCCTTACCATTGAACCAGCCATACACTGGTCATACACTGACCCAACCAGTGACCTTGCAGTACAATGAAAATACCCAGAGCTATGATCCATGCTTCTGTTCAAGCACATTAACAAATAAACACCAATAAAATAACAAAAATGCATCTGTACAGCTATGTGGCCACAGAGATGCACACAGAATCTAAAAACTATTTATTCAGAGGACAGTCGCAAAAGTGAGGGAACACAGTGTCAAAGTACTAAGCAAAACAAGCCTAAGGTGACGGCAGCGTCTGCTTTTTTGAGCTGTAAAAACTCACCGTTTCCCTTCTGTGTTGCTGACCTGAACACCACTGAATACAGAAATAGCCACCTTTCTCTTCATCACTCTAGGTTAGATCTTTATTTCAACACTTCTTCCTAGTTCATCAAGATACCATGCAACACAAGACATGCCAAACTGTTAATGTCCACCTTTTGGTTACTTTTCTGTCAGAAACGAAACTGAAAACAGTGGATAGTGTCTGGGACCAAACAGAAATGCTTTGTCGTAGTCTATAAAAATGGACTCTATGGCTGGCAGTTTTAAAATCATTTGTTGTGAAAATCCTGAATGGTCTCATGTAGGCCTGGTCAATATCTAAATTAGGCAATATCTAAATTTAAATTGCGTACACAAAAGCGTGTGTGTTACTACACATAAAACCTTCTGACTGCTTAAAGCATGTGAGTGAGTTCAGAAGCCCTTTCCACATGCATTTTACACATAAAACACTTGGTGTTTTCCATTGTTATAGTGGGGGCAAGCTGAATTCAGCTGTAGGGACCTGTAAAAAACTCTCCAACACTCATTTTTAAGAATATTATTAACATTTAGCTGGAATAATGTAAGAAAAAAAGTGATGAGGAGGAAGAACTATTCTATACTTTTATACAATTCTATACTTTCACAGGCAGCATGTATTTCTAAGTCAGGCACTGTGTAAATTTCTAATTCTAATTTCTAAATTGTAAAAAACAGCCAACTGACAAAAGTCATTTTTTTATTATCTTCATGCGTCAAAGATATTTGAGGATCTGAAACATGGCACAAGCGGAACACCACAAGTGTTGGTACACAGTATGCTGCCAATTATCTGCTCTCCAAACTGAGAACATGTGGTATCATTGCAAGAGACAAATCAAGACATTTTAACAAGGATTTAATGCATTACCCAGGCTGTTCAGAATTACTCACACTTAATTTACTATTGTTTTTTCTGGCATACAAGAGAACAGCCCACCCTGCCCAATGGAAGAGATTTATAAATCAGTTTAGCAGCGCTTCTCCGAAGTTTGGGATCAGAGGCTACATGATAAGAAGGAGAGGGGAGGTGATGAAATGCCAAATGTTAAAATTACTTAAATCAAGAAAATCTGACAAAATGTTAAACTGACATTCTTGGCAAATAACAATGTTTCACTTGTTTGACATGTAATAAATATATTAGACAGTGAAATGGGCCTTTGCTGAGAAACATTGTACAGCTGATTATATACACTTCACCCATAGTTTCATCAATAAGCTCAATGTTCATCAATGCTGTCAAACTGAAATTTTACTCCATGTTTTTCTAATGCTTTTCTAATTTGTCTAGTGCTGCTAGAATGTCTTCATTCAGAAATGTATCCTACATCATTGTTAACTTGAAACAAAAATTATTCTAGAGTAATCTGAAATGTGTTAGGGCAGTAAAGCCAGAACACCTCTTTGTCAGCTATTCTGTTAGCTTAGGACCTTCACAGACAGCAACGGGGCTTAAAATTGTAAAGATAGTCATGGATTATTGAATGATTAGCAAGGGAACACTAACCATGGGTCAGTCACCAGGTATATCAACCAACACGACTGTTGGAAACGACATAGACTTACAATGGCCAACTTAAACAGATCTTCTTCACATTCTAATCTCTTTATATTTCTACAGTAAGGTTCCTACGGTGCCATCAGCATTATTTTTATCATTAGCGGTAAACAGAATTTTAGGTGAACAGCTGCCCGCTAGAATCCACTCTGGTTGAACATAACTGCTCTGGTTGAACATAACTGCTGAGATTCTAATAGTAACCTCTTCTACTTTTTAAAGTAATTCCTTTTGATCCCAAGCTGTGTATATTACATATTTGTCCCTTGAATTTTAAAATTACCAAACATGAAAGATTGTTGCTGTTTCTTTGTTTGTTGGAAGCCAAACGTATAATTGCATGCTTTTGGAAAAAAGAATAAAGTCCTGGCATGTGTCACTAGATAAAGGGGATGACTTCATGTTTTGCTTTAGAAAAAATTACCTACTTTTTGATGAACAGACTTTGTGTGTTTTGGTCCATCTAGAAGGTGTTCTGGATGGTGGCTCTTCTGTGGAACTGATGGACATTGAAAGTATATAGACAAGTATCTTATAGCTGTATAGGGTTTTTTTTTCCCTCTTTTTTGATTTCGTGTTTACTTATGTATTATAATTATTATTATGTATCTATCTTTATTTATTAATTACTTAATTTGTGGGGGGGGTTGTTTGTATTTTTGCTACCTGGTTATAATGGAAAACTTGACTGTGATATTAATCTGTATGATAATGTTCGAAAATAAAAATGTTGAAAAAAAAAAACTCTTCTACTTTTCAAAAGCCTCCTTTTCCAATGAGTGCACACTGCACTAGCTTACTATCGGACCAATTTTTTTCCAGAAACTTGTCATCATCAGTCGCATTTGCATTCCATTTTTGAGAAGTGTGAGGATCAGTCAGCTACTTGCTGCTGGTGTGAGAACCCAGTCATTCACCACTGTTAATCACACGACACAGCCTACCACCATGACAAAACCTGTTGAGCCTTTTCTGAACGTGTTCGTTTCTAGATTCATGTCTAATAGGGTTTAACAAAGCCATGGATTTGGATCATTTCCAAAAATCTAAAGAAATCTGTCCATCAACAGGCAACAGTAGTAAGGAATTGCTTAGCCAATTTGTTGCGCATTCCTCAGTGCCAATGGACCCTTTTCACATTCACTGGGAGGCGACGAGGATGATGTCGCCACGGTAGGGAAAATATAACAATTACAGGAACGTGTATAGGAATGTTTAAAACTGCATCTTTACATTCTTACATATGTTTCTCATTTTTTCCATGAAAAACATTGTTCATTTGGAAGAGCATGGTTAAAGGGGACATATTATGCAAAACTCACTTTAGGTCTAGGAGTTACAAAGCATGTTCATGCACAAAATCACTCTCACATAAAGAGATCTCACCAGGTCTATTCCTGACAGTTTCAGTCTCTTTCAAAATGAGCCGTTTAAGGGCTCTATCACTCTTATGCAAATAAGCTGTTGCTGGCCACGCCCCACCCATCCCATGCTTATGCAGCACGTTTACGTAAAAATGGCAAAAAACGTTTTCACGCTTGGAGTGTTTATAGGAGCAGTAGAGACACAAATGGAAATACAATAGGATGCAAAAAGTGAGTTTTGCATATGTCCCCTTAACATGGTCTAATTTTCAAGCCTTTTGAGAATGAGCTATATGAAATGAGGATCTCAAGACCGTTAGTTAGTTGTCAAAGAACACAGTCAGTGTTGTGCACGTTTGGAGTAAAGTTAATGTTGTCGTGTTTTTTTTCATGTCTAATATAAATGTTGCTTTGTAAAGTGTCAAATGTTGAAAATGTGAGTGTTTTTGTGTTAACCAGCATGCCAGGTTTATATTACTTCGGTGTTTGTAAAGTAATATCACCAATGTTAACGTTTATTAATGTTAATATTGTAAACTGTTCAAAACGAATGCTACTGATCAACACAATCACCACATGTAACCCCGTGGCGCAACAACTAACTGGTAGTCTATTGAACATTTGCAAACTTAAGAATAAATAACTATAAATTGCATGTTATTTCTCCCATTCACAGACAGCGTATTACCTTTAAATTCGTACAGCTCACAAATCCATTGATAAAGTACCAGCTGTCAGCGGTCTACATGGATATTGTGACATTTGTGCCTGCCTGAAAATGAAAACTGATTCATCAGACACATGACTTTTATCTTACTGACGAGAAAAAAGTATTCCCATTAATAAGCACAGTCAGTACTATCCCTACTATGACACCTTGTTGAATTCAGAAGTGTGAAAATCATTTAAAAAGACAAAAACTGACCAACCTTGGACCTTTGACTTACTTTCACTTTAGGCCTGTGACTATCCTTCCATCCCTCTTCCCTACCAATACTGAGCCCTACACGTCGCTCAAAAGTGCATGGGAAATGGTAGTGGCTCATGTAGGCAAGCCATTAATGCACTAATGGGCAGATGAATGTATGCAGTGACTAAGATGCCAAATTTTGTGTGGGCTCGTAAAGCTTGTAAAGACATCAACGAAATTAATGCAATTTCATCCCGTTACCATCATAAAATATACAAATTAGAGCCGATACATAGTAATGGGAAAGGACATAAAATGTACAGTGCGACTCATTACTTTGATGGGGCTATTATGATTTCCAAATGCACCGCAATAGCGTACGAGTGCTCGGAGTGGAAAAGTGGAAAACCAAGTTCATGTCATGTGGAGGGTTCAGTCATTACTTCAAGGGCTGAGAGGGAAATCTGTTGTTTAGCATGGTCCTTTGCTTTTGTTTTGGGTAATGAAAGCCCATTGAGAGGCGGACATGCTGGACCACTGCCCATTCTCCTCCGTTTCAATTACCCAGCATGCTTTCAGCGGGGTAATGAGGTGGGTGTCACCGCAGGGGCAAAGCGACAGCCAGTGACCGCTGCACTGCCACTTGGCCTCTCGTTTCCGTTGTGATCAAGTGCCAATTGGAAGGGTCGAGAGGGCGGAGGAGTGAAAAAGACAAGGAACAACAGGGTAAAAAAAAAAAGAAAGAAAGAAAAGGGAAGAGACCCACCGCAGACCAACGACTGGCACACTGCAAGGCTCGCTCGCATTCTCACAGCGGACCTCACAGCTACCGTATGTTTTCATAAGAGTCAGATACACAGGAGCAAGAATAGCGGGGAATTACGTTTCAAAGCCCATTAAATAAAGTTGGTATTGATTTAATCTCACGTGTAATCCGTTTTGCTGTCTGACACCAAGTCCAGCAATAAAAGAGAATCATGTAGGACAGCATAACAGATAATACGACCATACATCAATTGGGGTTTGGGAGACATTAGGGCGATAGATCACCTTCAAGCCAGACTGCTTAGCTACGGAATTTATAAACTAGCTACTAAAACTGAAGTGGCTTTCAATTTTGGTTTTCAATTTATAGATACCGGACGGTGTTTTGCTGCTGCGCTCCACTAGGATTGACTCTGTTTTATTTTTACTTTACCACAGTGATTCTGCCACGACCAGCAACCTTATGGCTGAGTCTAACAAAACAGATTTAACAGGAGAAAAGTAACCATCATTGGTAGCATAAGGTGTCTGTCAATGTGTTACAGTGGCTGCAGCGACATTTCCTCCTCCATTCGTTTGAGGTGATGTTAAAATGCTTGTTTGACTGATCCATTAAATGGCCTACCATTTTGGACTTTGTTGTTTTTAATGGCTTTAAGCGCACTTAAAAGCTTTTATTAAACAGTACTGACTTAAAATGTATCGCACTATGAACGCATTTGTTTCCATATTGTTATGCTCCTATTAACTAAAGCACAAAAAGTCTTGCAGACACATGAACCTGTAACACTCAGAACAAGCCAAGCTCTTCCAGCACACATGAGTAAAAAATAAAGGTGTTGTCACGTTGACACAAGGTGATTACACTCTTTGAAATACCTTTTTTCCCCCTTGGACTTGCACTTCGTGGTACAGTAGCTAATTAGATTACTGGGCAGAGTTCTTTAAATGAATTCACAAGTATATGCTGCCACAGGACTTCGCACTCAAATGAAAGTCTTTACAGAAAAAAAATATTTATTTTAAAAATTGCAGCACTGTATTCGGCACTGCTCCACCCTGGAGTTAAGTAAGGACTTGAAGTTTGTGCTCAGCTGCGTCACATCCGCTGACAATCAGTCAGTCGCCAGAGAAACTGCATAAAACTCACTTGGAAATCAACTCATTTTCTATGGGATTTGGTCATTAACCTCAACCATTAATAACAGTATAGCCCAAAGTACTCCAAAGGTCTAATTCAGCTTAAAGAGCTGGCACCTATTGAGCAAGGAGGGCATATTAATAGGTTGAGGTTGAGGCTGCCGTACAATGGTCTGTCTATCAAAATGTGGAAAGATATACTGTCAGGGGCGTCTGACTTTTAATCCCAATGAAGCTTCTACCTTAATTTCCTTACTTTTTCACACTGCTGACGGATGTCAAATTAGTTCTGTGGACGCTTAAGGACACTATAAATGCAGTGGCACAAACCTGGAAAAGAATGAATTTAATATGACTGAATACTGTAAGTTAAGAGGAGAAGCTCACATAGAGCCAAAAAAAATTGTAACTAACATTCACGAAATTGATTCATGAAAAGGAAGGGGAAATTTTGTGAAAAGGGACAAAATTACAGTGCGGACCTGGGACCCAGATCATGCATTACCTGCCTTTATGTGACTGAGACCAGACCAAAAAGTCAGAGATTGTTTTAGCTGGTGGTTTCTGGTCTCTTCAGATGTGCAGGGTTTGTTTGTCTAAGTAATGGAGTACTTCTGCCACCTTCTGGACACATTATGATATAACACTACAGGTCAGGACAACAGATCCGATGGAACACAGACTTGACAATGGATGGCTTACACTATACAATTGTGTATGTTCATGTGAATTTAATGAAATATATAAATTAATTCAAACATCCTACAACTTGACTCACCCTGGAAAAGCTGTTGAAACACTCAATTAATGCTGTCAGGGTTTTTAGTTCAGAAAAAATGATAATGCTGTTATCAGTAAATGAAATTGCGTGGCCACTAATAAGTATAATAGACGTAATATAATCCTAACTGGTGGCTACCAGTAAGTCTCTGTCAGCATGTCAGAATGTTGTCAAGTTTCAACTGGGTTTGTCAGTTCAGCACTTTCTACTTTATTTGTTTGTTTACTGGGCACCAGTTTATTTACTGTTGTATGGTATAAAACAAAAATGTAGTTCTGAAGTTTAATGTCAAACCAAAGACCAATCAGAGGCACAAAACACAGATCACTGTGAGAATCTGGAGTTAACTTATCTTACCTTGTCAGCAGTGGTCAGCTTCACCTGTGGAGGTCCCCATTCCTTACTGATCTTCTCTCTCATCTCTTGAGGGACAATCATGCAGGTGTTTACGTCCAGATCCGGATATTTTAACCCTAATCCTCCCCTAAAAAAAAAAAAAATCACCTTATAGGTATAACAACGCTTTTCATCTTCTGGCAGAGATTCTATATCTCTGCCTAGACCGACTCCGACGCCACACAATTGAAAGCATTTGGGTGACTGTGATTTTTATGCTACTCATGAAAGGCTTTAATACTGAAATACTGAACATGAGTCTGCTTATTGGAAAGTTAGGCTATTGAGCTTAGAAGATGGTCAGTGTTTTGAGTGGGTTTTTTGAGTGGGAAATGCCAGTTAAGCTGCTTTGCATCCATGACTCAGTACTTTGAGGGAATCCTACACATTGAACAAGATACGAGGTGGATCTCGGCTGCCTACAAGCTCGAAATGCTAACCTCGCCCCCTTGCTGGCAGCTTCGTGTGGGTATCTGAGAGACGTCTGTGCAGGCTTTCAGTCATCCAAGTCACTAAATTCTCTAGAACAGTTCCAGTAATACACCAGCAAAAGCTGATGCTCAAAATCCAGTGGCTTTGATTTAACTCATTCATGTCCAAAAACATATAAAACTCATTGTTTTCCCAAAATCTGGTCTTGGTGCTTTGCTTGCATTAGCACACCCACTTTAACTCAGTCAGGCATTATGAATGAGCTGATTAGTGTGTGTGGGGAGCAGAGAGAGTCATTTTCTTTCAATTTTTAGCTTAGGCAAACACAGAACACATGAACCAAAAAAAATGTAAAAGTTCACACATATACAGTTGTTGTTCAAGGCAATGTCACTAGATTCGGCTGACTCTGATGCCACACACTAAAGCACATGGCTTATTGCAATGTTTACAGTATTTTTCAAAGGATAAAACACTAAAAATAGGCTGTCTGGTATAGTCCGGAAATCAAGATTTCCTTACAGTTCTGCCTGCCTTAATTAGGACTAAATACACTATATGGACAAAAGTATTGGGACACCTGACTATTACACCAACAGGGAAGTTAATGACATTGCATTCAAATGCATCGACTTTAATATGGCGTTGATCCCCCCCTTGCAGCTATAACAGCTTCCATCTTGGAAGACTTTCCATGAGATTCTGGAGTTTCTGTAGGAATTTGTGTCCATTCATTCTGTAGAGCATTTATGAGGTCAGTCACTGATGTTGGATGAGAAGTTCATCCCAAAGGTGAGGTTGCGGTCAGGGCTCTGTGCGGCCAGTCAAGTTCTTCCACACCAAACTCCTCCAGCCATGTCTTTATGGAGCTTGCTTTGTGTGCACTGGAACAGAGTCATGCTGGAATAGAAAAGGTTCTTCCCCAAACTGTGTCCACAAAGTTGGGCAATGGTAATGAGACACCTGAATTCAATAATTAAGTGGTTTGTCCCAATACTTTTGTCCATATAGAGTATATCTCAATGAATACATTTAATGACATGTTATTAGACCCAGAGTGTGACATTAAGACTTTCGGGACTTGGTGAGGTGGTTATTTGTGTTATTTCATTATTTGGTGAGCATTTTGTTGTTTATTCTACACTTACTTGCAAAACTCTATATCTTCCAGACTGAGCCCACTGGAAGCCGTTGCCTTGGTAACGAAGACGCTCACGACCACCAACAGACAAAAGCCCGCCAAACCCATCTCAACGGTCTTTTACAGAAGAGGCCGGAAGATAAACAAATAAATATAGTAGAATTCATTTACATATGTCTGTTTTTACCCACAAATTGTAACTTAAATAAACTTCATACATTTTGATAGTATATTGTAACCAAAACAGTGTTCTCTAGGCGAGGTTAAAGCCATGCTGCCAGTTCCACAGGTTTGTATTTCTGAATTTTCAGTTCCACCTTAAACAGGGCACGCTGAGTCAGATGAAGAAGCAACCCTTTTGTGTCCCTCGTCTTAAGGTGGAACGGGAAAATCCTGAAAAGAAATGACACACGACAGGTTTTACGTGACAACTGAAACACCTCAGCAGACGAGGGAAGTTGACAACAGCTCAAAGTGTCCCGTTTGTCTTGTTCAGGAAATGACTTGTTTTACCTGGAAATTCAACGTGAATAAGACGCAAACTTCACTCGAGAGGCATGAACTCGAACAGGTGGACGCTCAAATGTCAAGTTTAATTTGGGAAAGTAGACCCGCCCACTTGGTCACTAGGACCGCTTTCATTGGTCGCTCTGGTTTGTGACCTCTGTTGGTTGGATAGCAGAAGTGTCAGTCATCCTCCAGGGCCTGCTGGTGACATGGCAGTGTGTGGAGCCTCTCCTTTCCCAGTTTGTATTGGATTCTGGCCAGACCTGGTTACTCATTTGCAATATTTGCATTACAGAGTGTTGTTCAGTTGTTTGTCCTTTAGCTTTATTTCTCTTACACTGCTTGGACAAAAGTATTGGGACTCATCTGTTTTTCAGGGTTTGGGCTAGGCCCTTTACTTCTAGTGAGGGACAATCTTAATGCTTCAGCCGACCAAGCTTTGTGGACCCCAGTTTTGGGAAGAACCTTTTCTATTCCAGCATGACTGTGCCCCAGTGCACAAAGCAAGCTCCATAAAGACATGGCTGGATGAGTTTAGTGCGGAAGAACTTGACTGGCGTGCAGAGCCCTGACCTGATCTTGTGGAAAGCCTTCCAAGAAGAGTAGCTGCAAAGTCTATGTATTTGAATGCAATGTCATTAAAGTCCCTGCTGGTGTAATGGTCAGGTGTCCCAATACTTTAATCCATATAGTGTAGCTTGTAGGCTTTTATTAGCCATTCTGCACTACTGACCTGTTGGTTCAGTACACTAAATCTAAATACAGCAGTGTCAGTGTTACACCGTTATTTGTTAAACTAATGATCTTGTCATTATGTTGCACTATTGTTTATTGTCTGTCTTTTTATTTTTTCTATTGTCTTATTATAAAACACACATACACATACTCGTTTAGTTGTATTGTTGCTCTTGTGTTCTGTCCTGTCTGCACTTGTGGTCTTGTGTTCTGTTCTTTTCTGCTCTTGTGTTGCACCATGGTCCTGGAGGAACGCTGTTTTGTTTTTACTATGTACTGTGTGTATAGGGTAGAAATGACAATAAAAACCTACTTCACTCCTTGACTTATCTTTTATTCTTTCTTGTTGCATGCTGATGACACAATAATTTCCCTCAGGATAAATAAAGTTCTTTCTTATGTTAGCAAGAATTACAGAAGCAGTTGCTCTCTAGAAAGGACGAGTTCAGTCAAGTAGAAGCTTATTGTTATTTCAGTCACATACACAATACACAGTGAAACCAAATAGTTTGCAACACAACATACTGAAAAACACTATCACGGAGTACAAGAACAGAAAGACCACAAGACTACAAGTGCAGGCAGGACAGGAGCAAAGAGAGAGCGCAAAAAACACAAGAGCAACAGTACAATAATTAACAGTCCTACAGGTGCACCCTTGCTGTAGATGGTGTCAGTGGTCAATCCTAGACCCAGAGACCCCATGCATTGTGCATCTTTATGTTTTCCCTGCTCTGACACACCTAACCCAGCTGATTAAAAAAGTCGATAACATAGTACCTGTGCCAAAGAGTAGAAATTACCATGCTTTGGTTTCCTAAGATTGGGATAAAGACCCACTCTTGTAGACCAAGGCTTTTATACATCACACATGCAGTCTGTTCACAGCAACACATCATTTATAGCAATAACTGGGTGCTTTGGATATGGGTCTGGATTATGGCAAAATTAGATGCAAAATCCTGTATGGTCACTATTTCACAATTGGAGGTCAAATTCTTTTGGACTTTAGTAGAAGGGATTAGGACGTCTTGGCAAGTGGTTGTAAAATAAGCTTTAATCTAGAAAGCTACAAAATACAATGAGTAAATGTATTTATTTATAGTCTTCTTTATATATGCAGGGCCTCTAAAGGTGTTATTAATAAACATCAAGTAAACACACATTACTCACCACCGCCCTCTAAATGTGTTATTAATAAACATCAAGTAAACAAACATTACTTACCAGCGCTCTCTAAAGGCGTTATTAATAAACATCAAGTAAACAAACATTACTTACCAGCGCTCTCTAAAGGCGTTATTAATAAACATCAAGTAAACAAACATTACTCACCACTGCCCTCTAAAGGCGTTATTAATAAACATCAAGTAAACAAACATTACTCACCACCACCCTCTAAAGGTGTTATTAATAAACATCAAGTAAACAAACATTACTCACCACCACCCTCTAAAGGTGTTCTTAATAAACATCAAGTAAACAAACATTACTCACCACTGCCTGCTAAAGGCGTTATTAATCAACATCAAGTAAACACATATTACTCACCACCGCCCTCTAAAAGCATTATTAATAAACATCAAGTAGACAAGCATTACTCACCGCCACCCTCTGAAGGAATTATTAACATCAAATAAACAAACATTACTCACCACCGCCCTCTAAAGGCGTTATTAACATCAAATCAACAAACATTACTCACCGCCGTCCTCTAAAGGCGTTATTAACATCAAATAAACAAACATTACTCACCGTCGCCCACTAAAGGAGTTAACATCAAATAAACAAAAAGTTCTCAGTGCCGCCCTCTAAATGAGTAATTAACATCAAATAAACAAACATTACTCTCCACCGCCCTCTAAAGGAGTTATTAACATCAAATAAACAAACATTACTCATCACCACCCTCTAAAGGTGTTCTTAATAAACATCAGGTAAACAACAGGCACACACTGCTGCCCTGTAATGGTATTCAGCACCAGTCAGTTTTCTTACTGTTTTTTGAAGACCCATGACTTTCAAATACAAAAATAGAAACATCTGTTAGTAAGTTATGTAAAGATAATTGTATCTGTAATGAAAACTAGAGGAACACATGGCCATTTGCTAATTCAGGTTTATTAAACACTATTTACACATTTCATGAACACATGCTACAATTTTAGATTTTCATTTCCTGATGGTACAAACTTTTTTTCTCCCTCCAAACACCAAGAACAAACACCAAAAAAAGTCTTGTAATGCCGAGGAAACATTCAAGTTTTGCGTTCAACCGTTTGAATTCCTCGACAGATCGACTGTGGTGTGGTTGTGATTGTGCAGCAAAGGTGCGTCTCTTGGTGGTGCTAATTCTCCCTTTGGTTTTGTGCTTCTTTGCAGCAGTGGGACTTTAGCACACAAAACGCATGGACGGGCTCTGGAGGTTTCTGAGGTTCCTGTTTTCATGTTTTGTTTGTGTAACACCTGATTTTTTTTATTTGTTTTGTAGGTTTTTGTTCTTCTGATATAATACAAAACATCAGAGCATGCTTTCGGGTTTAAAACTGCATTGAAGTGCACGGTTGCTTTGGATGGGCCCGGTATACAGTAGCCTGCCTATAATGCTGCATAGTGCTTGACTGTCTGTTAAAACCTATTTTTACTAGTTATAAAAAATGAAAGCAGCATTAGACGCCGTATCGAGATTCAGCCTGGAGACATCTCCAGCATGCACCTAATTGTGACGTCCCCATTCCCCACCGGCCTCTATGCGCAGCATCTACGGAGCGTTGAAGATCTTTTTGTGTGAAACAGTAGGAAGGAAGGTTTGTGTCAAAGTAAGTGTCAATAATATTAATAATAATAATACAACACAAATTGGAAGTATAATTCCCTGCATTGATTGGGTGGGCCATGGACCGCCATGGGGTGGATGAAGCAGCAAATTTGTTTCTGAAGATCTGAAAGGCTACATTCATTTACATGGACAATTTTTACTAATTCTAAGGTGCTTTTTTTCATAATAAAGCGAAGATCAAGAAAAGAAGGCAAAATATAAAGTACACAAAACACAAACACACATTCATACACAATGTCACATATGTATAGCATGAATACTTTCAGTACATAATCTATACACCATGTTAAACATGTTTGGTACTTACAAAGTTTTCTCCATGATTGAGTACAAACAAATACAGTACAGAGTGACAAGAAACCTTTATATTGTACATTAAGGCATGGGGTGTCTTCTCTGCAGCAGCAGATAAGGGTTGGGCTTCGTGCGAATTGCTGAGAAATCTGTACTGATTCCATATCACTGCTGTCCAAGGAAAACAGAATTCTCACATTTGGTTGGTTTGTACATAAACAGTGGTTTTCTATATATTTCTAAAATCTCACTTCCCAGAGTTCTGGAACCAAAACATGAGGCTTATGAAGATTAATACATGTGCATGGCAATGCTTGCCTATTTCCAATTTTAGTCTGTATCTAGAATTCTAAATAGGTCAATACAATCTTGTAGCAATGCCTGCATTAATATTGTCTTGAGTTACTGTTTCTGCAGAATAAAAGTCAAATTTGTTTTAGTAGCACATCTGTTAATAAAGTATTTCTCATAAAGAGGAGAAGCAGATGAGGCGTTCACTTCATTCTAAATTTCCATTGAAGGAAGTTCACTCATTTACATAAAGTGCACTAGGACTAATTTTTTTTTTTTTTATCACAGGTTAAAAATCACTGCCTGTCAAGGTGACAGCAGTAATGGTTTCTATAAGCAGCACAGATCCCTAACAAACAGCACAGATCAAATGATCTGCAGTTTTAATTAGATGTGAATATCAATCAACTAGCAATTTGATTTGAAAATTATTTCACTGGTTTCCATTAATAAACCAATCAAAGTACACCAATGCTAGAAGATGCTCCGTTCAAGATACTGTACTACAGTATATCTCACAGTTAATGTCTCATGATATGCATGACTTAGAACTAAAAGTTAACATCACCAGAACCAGAACACAGCTAAACCAGAACACAGCTCTACGCCATTTAACTACATTCAAGTAAAAAAAAATACATTTCAAATGTCATTTTAAAAAAGGGGGCCTTGTAATTTGTTTCACCAAAAGATGGAGATGTGACCTGGAACTCCCACAACGACACACTCTTGACTAGGACTGAGCATCAATTTTATACATTTACGGTACCGACTGAATCACTTCTCTGTTGTGCAGAACCGAATTTGACCCCCTAAGCCGTCAGTCTTATGAGTCTCAGTAAGCCAATAAGCATGCTTGTTCCAAAAATCAGCCTGTGATTGGATGATGGGCATCTTACTATGATGATTACTATAACAATCTGATGATTAAATACATACAGCAACACAAAAGGATGTGTCTCAACACTCATACTGAACAGTCTTCTAAATCTAGAACGTATGTTTGTGACGCTGTGCAACTTTTGGGACAGGATGCACATACATATTATACATATATATATGTATAATATGTATACATATATATATGTATGTATGTATATATATATATATATATATATATATATACACACACACACACACACGCTCACATCTGTGAATATATGTATATATATAATGTAACCGCAGTGGTTGGTGTGCTATGATTTTTTTTTCCAACCTCGGCTTCAATACTTCAGTCCCATTACCCACATAGTTCTTCAGGTTTCTAATCGCCGCAACACGTTATCTCCAAAAATAGCCTGAACTAGATCTAGTTCGACGTGCCGACTCGGCTGGATTGGTCTCTCTTGTATGGGAGTCTGGTGGAAGCGAGTTATTATGTAACGCGATTAGATTCGTGAGCTCCACAGCTGCCTCTGACGACAAACTGCATATAGCACGCAGGCTTACGTCGGTAGGGCTTCTGTTTTTTCTCCACTTCTAACACACTGCCACACTGCTACTGATGGTTATGAGCAGGTTCTCTTTAATTTAGACCTTCTCAGATGTCGAGTATTCACCGGTGCTGGTTGTCACCTGGTGTCGATGGTTTAAAATCTTCTCCTTTTGTTAGTACGTAGCACCGAATTAAGCAAGACCTCTCAACACACCCAGATCTCTCGAAATAAACGCTCGACGCCTGAAGCAGTTTTCAAGCGTTGGTTTTCCCTGTTAAATCTACCGGATCCGAAAGATTTAGACTATAATTTCGACACTGTTCCATACATTTTTCAATTGTCTTTTTAAGATGAGAAAGAACTGACTTTCAAACCTACTGGCCATTTCATGAAGTACCTTTACCTTAAAAACAGAGGGTCATTTGAGAACGTCCTGACTATTTGATGACTGTCATGGTTTGTAGTCTCTGGCCTGCATTGTTTAAAAAAAACATATCTCCCTTTGTTTCTCTCAAGGAACTGGATCTCTCATCTGTGGAAGGAGACATTTCCTCTGCAACCAGCACTTTGTTCCATTGCCTGGCTCCAGCTGAACCTCGTCCTGCAGGAGGCTTGACACTGCACAAGATTTTGACCCGTCACCGGAAATACTAATATTTTGCACCTGGGCAGTTCAGCAGCTATGCAGCTTGAAATCCAAGTAGCACTCAACTTTATAATTTCATATTTGTACAATAAGCTGCCGCGGCGACGCGTCAACATTTTTGGTGAGGAGCTGGAGCGACAGCTGAAACAGAAATATGAGGGACACTGGTATCCGGACAAGCCATACAAAGGGTCTGGGTTTCGCTGCATACATGTTGGGGAGAAAGTGGACCCGGTCGTAGAGCAAGCAGCCAAAGAGAGCGGGTTGGACATTGAAGACGTCCGCAACAACCTGCCTCAGGACCTTAGCGTCTGGATCGATCCTTTTGAGGTGTCTTATCAGATTGGGGAAAAGGGACCTGTCAAGGTGCTATATGTGGACGATAGCAACGAGAACGGGCTGGAGTTGGACAAGGAGATCAAGAACAGCTTTAACCCTGAGGCCCAGGTCTTCATGCCAATCACTGAGCCTGTAGGACCCTCACCCACGTCCAGCTCCCCGTCCCCTCCCTTTGGCCAGTCGGCCGCTGTGAGCCCCACCTTCATGCCCCGCTCCACCCAGCCTTTAACCTTCACCACTGCCACCTTTGCCGCTACCAAATTCGGTTCCACCAAGATGAAAAGCAGCGGGCGGAACAGCAGCAAAGTGGCACGGAGCTCCCCCACTAATCTGGGCCTGAATGTGAACAACCTCTTGAAGCAGAAAGCCATCTCTACGTCGATGCATTCTCTTTATGGTCTCGGCTTGGGTGGGCAGCAGCAGAAGACCTCAGCCCTGTCACCCAACGCCAAGGAGTTTGTGTTCCCCAGCCTGCAAGGCCAGGGCAGCCCAAGTGCAATGTTCCCCGGGGAGAGTTCCCTCAGCCTCAGCCCTCTCCAGTACAATAATGCCTTTGACATGTTCGCCGCCTACGGGGGCCTGAACGAGAAGTCCCTGATGGACGGCCTAAATTTCAGCTTGAGCAACATGCAGTATTCTAACCAGCAATTCCAGCCAGTAATGGCCAACTAGGAAACAAAGATGTGACTAAAATGACCAGAGATATGTGACGGGTGGGGAGGGTGGGGAGGATTGCTTATTTGCAAAAATTCTGAAAAAGAGGAAAAAAATAGAAAAGAGAAAAAAGGAAAAGCTTACACGTCAACTGTACAGTCCCAGTGTACAAGTCAAAGAGCATGAGCCCGAGGGTGAACTACTTTGCCCCCTTGAGTTTTTTTGTTATTATTTTTATTTTTTTTATATCTATATATTGAAGCTTGGAGAACTACATGTCCAAGCTTGGTTACCTAAACTCAACATTATTTTTCTTTTGCCAACCAAGCACAAAATTATTTTTATTGACTGTTTTAAGATATCTCTATGAGGAATTAAAACACAAGTAATGGCCTCTTACAGTATTTAAATATAGCTGGACAGCCAGTTTTCATAGAATTGGCATAAATACTAAGTGGGATTTCCTGGTCTTTTTTCTAATTGTATAATTTAATTTAGTACAGAGTTTGTAAAATATCAGAGTATATATTGTTTCTATGACATGGTATTGCATTTATATCTTTTTACTACTCCAGTGATCCGTGATGGCTGCAGCAGCTTTTGTGTTATTTCTTTTTTTATTGAAATTGTAAAATGAATCCATCTTTAAAAACATCCACTATTCTAAAGATTGTGTACAGAATATTCCGTAGTGGTGGGATTTAAGAATATTTGCTTTTTGAAAAAAACATAAGAGTTGTATTTTCTGTTAAGAGTTAAGATTTTTGCTATATTATGGACAAAATGTAATCGTATATTAATTTTGTACCTACATTGTGCAATACTTGATAAAAACAAACGGTATAACAAAGTATTTGGAGTCAGTGTCTTACATGTTAAGAGGGACTGAGTTTATTAAGTTTGTATTAAAATGCTTGAAAATTTACTCTGGTGTAACCCTTTTTTTCTATTGATTGATGCGGCTGGATATATGACCGCAGCCATACCATTTTAACTTTCTGCGTTAACGGCTTTGGAGCACTTTAGTGAAGTCATTTGCTGATATAGGATTATAAACCCCTATGGCAGCATAGACGAGAGTTCTACCTTGAAAATTAGATTTAATTTATATAAAACTTTGAGGTGTTTTTGCTTATATCACTCTACTTCATTTCTGAACAAATTTGTTCAAACCCAGTTGAAAAACTTTAGTCCATTTAAAATAATTCTATTCCATATCTGAATATATCAACAAAAGAGTACCTTTTGCCAAATTAATGGTTATACCTTTGGCAAACTACTGTTGTCACAGGATTTTGTTTTATTTTCTTCCAAATAGACTCTGTGGTCTTTAGTAGGCTAAGCTTTCATGATGGGAGGGGGGTGGTGGTTCCTAAAGCAATGTTCTCATGGGATAAATCTGTTTTTTGTCAACCCTTGTGAATGGGGCTGTCATGGCTAGCCCTGGGGGATTTAACAGACATGTTATGAAGCTTGAGGACTGCTGTGGCATCCCTGATGTTGCTGGGGCCTCCCAGTTTTTCACACTTACAGAATTAGGTGTGGGGGTGGGTGGCTGGGGGCTCTCCTCTAGTTCTCAGACTCCATCGTTCTAAAAACAGCAACTTGCTGGGCTCAGCATTTTGTGACTGCAAGATGCGACCCTTGTGTATATTTAGCTCTCTGATTAGGAGTGGTGATTGAGAAATGACTTTAGTAGGAAGCTTACACATGACCTAACATCTTGCTCACTTTATGCACTCTTTGTTTCCTGTAATGTGTCTGGATCCAGCAGAGTGAGCTTCCTGCTTCTTACTGCTAGATACAGCAGTCAACACAGTTCTGGTAGAATTTTATTTCTGTGGTTTAGTGGCCTCCAAAAATAAAGGTCTTTTATTGCACATTACTGGAGGGTCATTTGTCGCCATTGATATTTAATGGATTAATCT
Source organism: Hydrocynus forskahlii (assembly GCA_037974365.1). NCBI lineage: Eukaryota > Metazoa > Chordata > Actinopteri > Characiformes > Alestidae > Hydrocynus > Hydrocynus forskahlii. Next base: position 12,785,402 of record JBBPCX010000028.1, read on the forward strand.
TCATTATCTGCAAAGTGAGAGAAATGGACTAAATGTTGCAGTTTGTGTGTGGTTCAGCCATTTGACACCCACTACTTGTTTTCTTATTTGTGTGAAGTGACGTTGCTCAGTGTTTATCAGGCAGTGTTTTTAAATGGTTCAGATGTGGCTTTTAGACCAGTGTGCACGGTTCATGTACTGACATTTTTTAGCAGTTTCCAGCCCTTGCCTTGGCTTGTGTTGGTGTCTGCAATGCTCTAACACAACATCCCATTAAGCAGCCGATTAACAAACCTTTCCTGTGGTAAAGTTGGTGTGTTAAAACGAAAAACTCTCCCGTTGTCTTAATTTGAAACCTTGGGCTGTTTCAACCTTGGTTTCATCTCTTAGAAATCAAATTATATCTATTTCATTTCGTTCATTTGGTTTCACACTGCAATGGCCAAATTGCCCCACACAATAATGGGTGTTCCATTAATTTGTCAAACTTTTTGCAGCCTGTAGATTTCTCTATTACAGTCCAAAATCCAAATCTGTCCCTGTCTCCATATACAGCTCTGGGGAAAAAATAAGAGACCACTGCAAAAGATGTTCAGTTTCTCAGGTTTGAGTATTGAAGGTGCAAGTATTGAACTGAACAGCTTTGCCTTAGTTTTTAAGAATTGCTGACAATATTTCTCCTAATTTCCAAATAAAAGTAGTATAATTTTAAAGCAAATGACAAAACATCAAAATAAGAGAAATGATGCAGCATTTATGGAACTTGAATAATTAAAAGAAAACAAATCTCTTGTTCACTCAAACAAAATTGCACTAATTATCTTTAACTTAGTTCTAGTAGTGTTTTGCCATCCAGCTGGTCACATTGGAAGAGGAGAGTGTTGATTACAGCAGTGTTTTTATATTTTTCCTCATTAAATAAGATTTGATTCAGGAAATATTTGAATGAGGTGCTTGTATAGCTGAGTTAGCTAACATGATAGGCCCAGTAAATGCCCCGGCTTGTAAACCGCCTCGCTTAAGATCATGTTAAATTGCAGTTATTAAAAAAAACAGCGACATCTAACTCACCTCTGAAGTTTCCAATAGCGCTTCTAATGGCTCCCTTTCTGCTACATATGACTTGTGTTTACACACAGCATGCAGTGTTTCACACTTCATTGCACAGTTTATGTGGGTATTAACTGTACCCTATATCCGCTTCCATTTCCAAATGTGAACACAATTTTTTTTCAGTAATTGGCTAATATACCATGGAAGTGCTCTTTGTGAAATGCAAGGACGGAAATGTACAGGGCAGTCGGACTCCATAGCTTCTTTTGAGTGTTTTGCTGTCATTATCTCTCTGAACAGTGACACATACACCCAGTTTTGCATTAGTGCATCATGTATGTTCAGTGCAGGCCTTCTTGGCATCCTTATCTCCAGCATGTTGAAATTTTAAGCTAAGCCCCCTCTGTCCCCCCTGCAGGAGATATCGCCTTCCAGTACATCATGTCACCCTGTTCCACAGCACGTCAGGCGACGCCACTCCCTCAGCTTGCGGCGTCCTGATATGGAGCAGAGGAAACCCCTTCCCTTGTCTCTGCATGTCCAACCCGTGCAGCGGAGGAAGGCCTGGCCTGTGGTTGCTGGGTGAGCAAGGAGACGAGTCGTCTCTGGAGCCACACATGCTGTGTAGTGTTGTGGCAAGAGATGGAACACCTGCTGTTTATACATCCAGTCCAGGAGAACAACACAACAGCCTTGCTCCAGTATAGCTAAAGGTTGTTTCTAGAGTGATAGTGGCTGGTATGTAGCTGGGTGAGGTGCATGGCAAACCACCATGTTTAGAGGTACACTATATGGACAAAAGTATTGGGACATATCTGTTTTTGAGGGTTTGGGCTAGGCCGCTTACTTTCAGTGAAGGGCAATCTTAATGCTTCATCATACCAAGACATTTTGGACAACGCCATGCTTCCAACGTTGTGGACACTGTTTGGGGAAGAACCTTTTCTATTCCAGCATGAGTGTGTCCCAGTGCTCAAAGCAAAGTCCGTAAAGACATGGCTGGATGAGTTCAGTGTGGAAGAACTTGATAGGCCCGCACAGAGCCCTGACCTCAACCCCATCCAACACCTTTGGGATGAAGTGGTATGGAGATTGCAAGCCAGGCATTCTCGTCCAACATCAGTGCCTGACCTCATAAATGCTCTACAAAATGAATGTGCACTCCAAAATCTTGTGGAAAGCCTTTTAAGAAGTATGTAAGTTGGTATAGCTGCAAGGGGAGGACCACCTCCATATTTAAATGCAAAGTCAGTAGACCCTGTTGGTTTAATAGTCAGGCATCCCAATACTTGTACATATAGTGGATGACATGTAACAGGTGCCACAAGCAAAATATATATTTTTTGTCATTAACAGGTTTGGGGACACCTTGCCTTCCTTTGAATTTTTTCCCCAGTTAAGTTAGAAAAAGTAACTACTATCTTATTAGCATAACGCTCTGTAGTGATATTTATTTTTATTTATTATTAACTGTAATGAATAATAATTCATACTAGTTATTAATAGTAATGATTTAGACATATTTTGACGTACTCGACTGTTTATCAAAGCGTCTTCCTTGGCATGAAGAGTAGACTTTGATTCAATAATGATCTGCCAGTTTTATTTTCCAAACGATTGAAAAAAGCACAAATAGAAAATTGTGAGACCTGACATTGCAACAAGGGGATAAAATGCATGGGATATGGCATTATTTCCAAGGTCCCAAGAGACAAATACAGGCATAAATGTGATCTTGTCTTCCTCAGAATGACCCTGGCATACTCTTAGCATGTTACTTTACTTTAATGTAAAGACAATTGATTATAATTTGTGCTTAAGTGGTTGAAAGACTACATGTTTTTTTCTAAAAGATGAGCAGTATAACTGATAGTACTGAAGCAAGGACAAAATTTCCTTTTACTAAATACCCAACATTTACTGTAATGAACAACAAGGATGTTCATACTGCATGTTCCTTAATGTAACATATAATTAATATTTTAGATCAGTATATTTTCTCTCTCAGGGTCTTTCCATGCTGTTTTTTCTCTCTTACTTTCTCCACGTAGGAGGTGACAATTCCAGAGGAAGTGAAGATAATAGTCCCAAATGCTGTGATATGCAGAAATAAGTGTGAACCCATAAGGACCTGTAAGTAAGGATGAACTGTAAGTAAGAATGAAGCCTTGAAGAAATACAGTTTGTGGGCAGTTTTTTCAACGTAATTTCTATATTCTGCATCCATAGGATTGCATATGAAAAACAGACTTATAAGCTGAAGCAACTGGTCATTGGATTTCATGCTATAAATCAGTTGAGCCTCTGTGTATCTCATTGTTTTCTAATCACGGGAAATTACTGTCCATAATCGACCATATGCTATAGACACGGCAGACAGAGAGACGGTTGAGAAAACATGGTGTACGCCTTTAAACGTAGGAGGATTTGCAGGCAGTGTAGACAGTGGGAAATGGTCCCCATAGCTGAGTCATGGAGGTGTTGTTTACAATGCACAGGCAAATTAGTATGCAATGTTTTTTTAATCGATTATATGAGATTAGATGATGAACAGAGACTTTAAATACCCAAATATTTCACAAAGCAAGATTTCTCAGTAAAGCTGAGACAGTCTTAAGAGAAATGTCTCTCTGGACTCTTTGAAACTTTGAAATTGTCAAATTACTTTCTAAAGATAAAGGTATGTGGAAATATGGTGTTGGTGTTAGTTTTAGTTAAAATGTCCTTGGTGTACTAAATTTGGCTATGGTGGTTTGTAAGTGGCCACAAATTATTATGCTGTGAACTTCAGTTTTAAAACACGTGGCCACGAATTTATATTTCACTGCAGTTACTTCTAACATTGAGGCTTTTGTATAATAAAACAACAATTTGTGGTCAAGAAAATATGATTTACAGATATAAGACAAACTGTAGCCACAATTGCATAATTCATAGGTATGAGTAAAAGAATGGGTGTGGCATCAAAAACTTTTGCTTGTCTTTTCTAATTCAAGCAGTCAGTGCAGTTCCTGTTCAACACTCCGGTTCCATTTATCAGGGACGTCCAGAACGTCTTGCTTGTCGATTTGTCCTGGTTGGGGCTTTTTAATCTAGTCTATGTTACAACTTGATTAAACAGTTTTTGGTGGTTGTCCATACTGTGTATGTTCCTCTTGAACATACACAATATGGACAAAAGTATTGGGACAAACCTGTTTTTCAGGGTTTGAGCAGGCGAGTTACTTCTAGTGAAGGGTTCCCATATAAATACATGAAAATCTTGTGGAAAGCCTTCCAAGAAGAGTGGAAACTGTTATAGCTGCAAAGGAGGGACCAACTCTATAATAAATTCTATGTATTTGAATGCAATTGAATTAACGTCCCTGTTGGTGTAATGGTCAGTTGTTCTGGTACTTCTTTACATATAGTGTATTTAACACAATTCATGCAATAAACAAAACCAAAAAGCATAAGCAAAAGAACGTATGAGTCGCTAACAAGACATCGTCCTGAAGCATAAGTCATACGAAAATGTTATGACGCATCATCTCCTTCTTCCCTTTTTGGCATGTCTAGTTCAGATCAGCTATATCACACATGATGACCATATGTCTCTCTCCCGACTAGCAGCCTAAATTAACCCTGTAGTTTGATTTTATTTTGCTTAGTCAAAATTGTTTTCCTTCATTAGGTCTTCCTAGCATTGCATGCTTTGAATATTTCACTGCCTTGACTCCAGTTTGACCCGATTACTGCATGTAGCCCATCCCCAACAAACACAGGACTGCGGAATTCAAAGTTTACTGTGAACACATGCCTGCATTATGGCTGTGTGTTTTGTCAGCCCAATGGCATGCATGCACTCTTAAAATGAAATGTGCGTCATTGGATCTCATTATCCCAGCCATCATAAACATCTTGTATATTTTAAATGGTGAAAAGAAGAAACTTTATTTTACGTTTATCTTTCACCTAGCTTTCAAATTTATCCTTCATTAGAAATGTTTGTACAATATAAAGGGACGCAACAAGGAAATATTGACAGGACAGCGGTAATATACATTTATTAAAAGGAGGCATGTGTCACTGAATGTAGCATGTAGTTAATATGGTCCTCTTTTGTTCACTTGTTATTATATTTGTTATATTTGGTTCGTTTTAATGCAAATGTCCATTAAAACAAAACTTTTACCACATTATACTTCATCCCTCTACCTTGGCCTAATGGATGTTATTATCATTTTTTCCAAAAGTGTAACACAGCACTTTTGAAATACAGTGGGTACAGCACTTATGTTACAGAGCACTACAGATCCACCAACAGTGTACAAAACACTCTATAAACAAAGAGTCATTTTAGCGTGGGCTAAGATATGATGAAATTCATGACATAGTTTTCAAGAGAATGCCTAAGGGCTATCCCCCACAGTTTTTTTTTCTGCTGTTTTCGATGCATATTTGTGCTGATGACTCTCTCTCTCTCTCCCCCACATGCAGTAAGGGGTCTGGAATCTGTGGCCTGGTTGGAGCGCACTTGAGTGGATGTAGGAGGTGCGAAGTGGCTCCGCTCGCCGTGGGTGGTGTTGAATAACTGTATGGATGCCTTCGCGTTAAACACCAGGTGATGGGGAAAAAAAAGATGGCATAACTCTTAATACGGTGTAATGGGCTAACAGCAAGCCCACCTAGCTCTGCACCTACACTCTTAAAAACAAAGGTTCCTGGCTGGAACATACAGTTCTAGAAAGAGCCCGTAGCAGTATGCGTTCTCATTTACAAAAATGGTTCTTTAAAGAACCATCTGCTGAGAGCCTCTGGGGAACCAAAAGTGCTTTTTGCCCCTTTCATTTTTTAAAAATAACTTTTTCATGAACCAAACTGCATTACGTAATCTACTAATACAGTATTCTGATGCAAGCACGCATGGAAAAGAACTGTAGGTATTAAATAATCTGTCTATAATATAACACTTGCAGAATAGAAGAGCTGCTGACTTTTGGTTGAAATGTGTAAATATTAAGTGTATATTGGGACTGCCATGACAAAAATGTTTTTTATATATATACACACACACACACACACACAACACACACACACACTATATATATATATATATATACCATATATATATTCTGTACATGATTTTGGTGATGGTCATCTTGGTCAAAAATCAAAGGTCAAAAAATGTTTGAGTCAAGGTCCTTATTGTAATGCAGTAATAATCCTCAGCATCGTAAATAAAAATAAGCTCAAAATAAAACCCACATTTATTGAACATTTAAGGAAATAAATCTTCAAAGCACAAATGTATCCTGTCTTTGCAGTGATCGGTTGCCAGCTGCACTACTGAAAAGGGGCAAAATGAGTTTGACAGCCCTGTGTGACCTGCACCCCTTCTCCATGGCCCACTGGTAGGCTCCATCAGCGGGAGACAAGCCTGAGTAACCATGGGTCAGCTCCAGGTCAGAGCTGCTAGGACACAGTGTCCTGCCTGCAAGCCATCCTTGAGAATTATTACCCAGATGCCCTCTCCAAGGCGCATGAGAAAAACAGCAGACCCACACCGCAGGAAGGTGAGCTACTTGAAATCCTACCACTTCATCTCTTTGGAGATTTCTGGCTAATAAACACTGATGGAAAAAGTCAGTGGGCCAGACTGAAACACAAACATGAAGGCTAATCTAACGCAAAATACCTTACCATAAAATTTGCAATTAGCATGAATTACGTCATATACCAGAATATATTAATAACAGAATATATTAAAACGGTATTAATTTTACAGATAAAGTATTCAAATAAGATTTCACATCATTTAGCTATTAGTATTATTATCAATTAGCTATGATTATCATCTTTATTAATATTCTTATGAAGAACAAATCTTCTCTAATCTTAGTTTAATAGCTACAATTTTCTTTCACCTTTTCCTCTTTATTTCAAAATACCTTGACAGCCATTTATTTAGCTTTCTCAGAAATGGCTGCTAGCTTTCCAATTTGGCTAATGGAAGCCAGCATTCGCCACAGGATGGTGTGCAGCTTAGGTAGACAGTAAAAGGTAGCATTATTATTTCTATATTTATTTCTTTTTTTATGAATGCACAGTCATGCAAAGCAATATTGTCGATCATCAACCAGCTTATTTGACCAATTTTCTTTGCTAATAATAAAATTGTAGTAAATTATGCATATAGTACAAGTGCTCTTGCTTAGCAGGTTAAGTGCTCTCCTAATGATTATTCATTTAACGTTGTGATGAAGTTATATGAATGGTGTCATTGAGCAATACAACCGAACCGTATCATATTAGAGCAGCCAAGCAGTGAGGTTTGTGAAATCATAAATCACATGGTTCTCCTCTCTCCCAGCCCCACTGGAAATTTCACAGGCGATTTCACTGTCAAGATGGACAGTGTATGACGTGTGAGTGTGCAGCCAGGCATTGCAGCTCAGTGTGAAGATCTGGTGAGCGAGGCAGCGAAGAGAGTATGAGTGTAAGAGAGTAAGTGTGAGTGTGTGTTTGTGTGTGCGAGTAACCACGTCACTGTGCTGCATTATGTGAGCAGAGGGCCTTGTTATGTTACATCGAGCATGTTTTCCTGAAAGTGTGAATTTGGATCAGGTTATGTGAGGGCATTCATCTCCATAAGCATTTGTTTTCTCTCTAGCTTCTCAAGCTGTTTGTTCAAGTAGTAAGTCTTAGTAAGTTGTGAGCGTAGCTTGCGTCAGTGTGTGGTGTAAAGCAATGTGCTCCTGTGTGATTGTGTAGGCTTGAATTTGACTTGAAATTTCAAATGTGATGCCAGACCAGGGGAGACATGATCACGTGTTTGTTTCGCTGAATCTCTTTATTTCGGTACACGTGATTCTTAGCCAGCAGAGCCAGGCTGGGGTGGGAGAGGTGACGGGTGCTGACTGGCTATGGCAGGAGGCTGGGTGCTTCATTAGAAGCGGCAGTGATTTAGAGAGGCTCTTGGCAGTGGCCCAGCATTCGGCTCCTGCCGACGTCAGCACCGGGACTTGCCAGGTTCCATGGGGGAGGGAATAAACAGAACCACAGAGAAGAACAGTGGAGCCACTAAAAACCACAACACCGAACCTACTTTCACAGCTTGGTTGCTGTTATTGTTGAAATGGCTGAATGTTCCTTTCAGTGCATAGCTTTAATAAAAATGAACGTGCTTAAAAGAGTTAATGTTACAAATGGCAAATAACAAAATCTAGGGCCCGGTTGGGACCGTTTGATTGCATAGTGCTAGAATCATGCTAATTGGTCCCTTGTTGCTTGCACTTATTGTTAGTAACTTTAGCCTTTTTGAGTGTAGTATTTAACCGGCTTGCATATGGGTTTTCACTTTAATTCCTTGGTTTTCTATACACAATAATAGTTACTGGCAACCTTTTTGGCATTGCTAACACCGAGTAAAAATGTAATGACAAAAAATCGTGTTCATTTGTTATGAATTAGTTCATTAGAATCTTAAAATCACAATCTCTAAAATGTGTTAATTAGCTCTCTCGCTCAAACCTTAATTAAAAGTAAAATTATTCTAAGAATAAACATGTTTTCATACAAATTACCGGCACCCCAATGTTGTGAACTCTTTTTCGCAATCAGTTTTCTCCTATAATACTGATATTGAAGAAAGAAAGCAAGCAGTCAAAGACTACTTCTCAATAAAGAATCTCTCCAGATGCCTGATTTGGGTCAGAAGACTGGGATGACCATTTTAGAGTCTTTTCTGATTTTCTTGTCTGTTGAACATTTTTTATACCAATGGTTATCCCCCAAAATTAGAGCTGACTGTAAAGAACCGATATTGGTTTCAGAGTATAACAAATAATGTCTTGTCCAGTCCTAAAATTAATGTAGCCAAACAGCTTTTTGGAGCATTTTAAGAGTGTGGTTACTGAAGTCTTAAGATTAATAACTCAATATAAGATTGCAGAGTAAGGTGTTAAGTGCTGGAGTGCATATAGCAGCTGTATAATCTGCTGCTGAGAGCCTGATTTGATTTTTAGCTCAGCTGTGAAATACTGCCATTGATGTACGGCATCTTGATTCATGTATGAGCAAGAACCTAATTTGGTCTATATTCCAGATCTAATCCTTTTGTTCTGCCCTGTGGATGATCAAAAAATTTGAGATGTATAAATTGCTTAGCGCCATGTACCCAGATCATTTCTGCTTAGTATCCAGATTATTGTGTACAAATGTCAAACATTAAGGACAAAATGAACATCAGTTCCTTGCCGGATCTTAACAAACAGATGATCAGGTGTGCAAGCACTACTGTTACAAGGACTTTTACAAATAAACCTAACCTCTGGTCTATGAAGAAAGAGTCCAGATGATGCAACTCCCACAACAATAATAAAAATCCAGCATCCTTAGGGGAGATTTCTCTGATAAGAAGAAAACAGTACTGAAGGATACCCCAGAGAAGGAAAGAAAACAAACAAGCTGCATTTTGCCAAAATGAGGACCTCCCCTGAGACCCCTCCATACCTGTCTAAGTCCATGTGCTTTATAGATGAGTAGTTTCACACACAGTTATATCTTCTCCTGTCTGAAAAAAAAGCTTTTGTCTCTTTCATGTGTTTTATTTAGCATAACTTTTGTTTAGATGTCTCTGCAGTTGGCACATTAATGGCTGGGTTCACACATTGACATCAATGATTCAATGAGAAGGCAATAAGGAGTTTGTCATTTGGTTCTACTAGACAGGAAGGCAATGACACTGATTATAACTGTTTTTGGGTGAGAGGAGTGCAGAGAGGCCCTCTGCATTGAGAAAAGGAGCAAGCTGCAACATGAATGCATCTGCTCACATTTGGATAATGTGGTTTTATAGGAGGTGAAACACTTTTGTAACACTGTTGTAGCTTCACTGCAGTCTGTAAGTAACTGGACTGTGACAAGTCTTATAGCTTTGGCTTTATACTTGCATATTGGATTGGAAATTAAACTTAGTATGAGGTGCAAAATTATTCCGAGGTGATACATATTCTTCCAAGTTTTGGAGACTAAATGCTGTTGTGTAATTTACTGTTCACTTGTTTTTTTGCCAGGTGTGTCATTGCATACCATTGCAAGAGAAGAGCTACCAAAAGGGCCAGTGAATTCTAGAGAGAGAGCGGAGTCATTTGATTCAATTTAAAAGGTTGATTCATCAAATGTAATACAATTTACTAGGCAAGCATATATACTGCCTAGATAATTGGCAGGCCTAGATTTGTTTATATAGTTCTGTTTTTGGTTTATTTTGAAGCATAAATAGAATGGCAAATTTAGTAGGCCACAGAAGACCACAGCAGTAGATGAACGAAAAAGACTTTTAATCATGGAGAGAATTGATGAACAGATCAAGAACACCATTCAGAATAAAGGCACTGACACATCAAAGACATCCATAAAGAACAGAAAACACCAACATTGACCTCTCAGGATTTCTCAGAAGATGCAATCAACTGGCAAGCATCAAAAACAGAGAAAAAAAAGAAAAGTAATTTTCTGAAAAATACATCTAAAGCCTGCATAATTTCAGAGGCCTCCTCAGGGATCCTTGAAATATATACACATTGAATTGGAAATAAATCTGTGACTTCTCGTTTAATACTAATTCAAGTGCATGCGTGTTTCCAGAGGACAAACCTCAATGCTTTTAGTGCGTTGTCCTAACATTTGGAGCAGACAGCAGACAACATTATTTGCAGGAACAACCAAGATTTCAATGCAGAATCTGTTGTTGTTGTCTCTTAACATGAGAACAGAAGGAGTACCACTGACAAAGCAGACCATGATCATATCTATATACCACATAATCAAATTAAATCGATCAGAAACATAGACGAAACATTTGGTGCTGCAGACACAATCTGCATCTAGGAAATGCCTCTCGTGTTCAGTAAGGTTTACAACTACTGTTGCAAAAATAATTAATGTATTATGATGACTTCTGTCACCCTCTGACCAATCCTGGGACTAACAGTGCCAGCTTTAGAGATGGAGGCCTTGACTTTTTTCAGATCACCCTTAATTGGATATAGTGTGCATCATTCCACCATAACCGCCCTTCTCTTTCTCTCTCTCCCACCCTCCTTCTCTCAACCTCCCACACACACAAACACACACTTTGTTTCCTGGCAACATGCAAGTGTGGGGAGGAATGCTCAAGTGCTCTCGTGTCACAGAAGGCTGTGGCGGGCAGCAAAACAGGCCGCTTCTGCTAAGTAGCCGAACACGCCGCACAGCAAAAGGATTCTGAGGAGCTCATTGCTATGCCACCTCCGCCACGCTAGTTAAGACCACCTCACACCCTGTGGGACATCTTTATGCACCCTGGCATTGAATACTTTCGGGACAGCTCTGTTTCTGTTTGTGTTAAGTGCTTCTGCCTTCCTGTGTTTAATTTGGCTGGCAACGTTTCTATACCGAAGCTTCTGGAAATTACGTTGAAGTCATTTTCAAGGCTTGAGAAACATGGTTCAAAAACATTCAAGTGATAATTTGATGAGAAATTTGTCATCAACCCCTCAGGGGTAACTGGTGACCTAGTGGTTAGGGCGTTGCCCCTGCGATCAGAAGGGCAGGTTTGAATCCCAGAACTGCCAGTGGCAGCACTGAGGTACCCTTGAGCAAGGTACCTTCCATACACACTCTGCATCTAGGAAAGAATTTCATACTGTTCACTCTGTATGCTGTGCAATGGCGTGTTTATGAGTGACCATGAGGGGTCACTTTACTTACCTCAAATGTAGTCCACTGGCAAAACTGCAGTGACATCCATGCTTTGAACCACGTTGAGTCTGACATGTTGTTACATACAAATGTATGGATAAAAGTATATTACATGGCTTGGTAGTATTAGCCAGCTTTCAACCTGAATTTTGTACTTTTGTCCATAGTTTTGTAAAAAAAATATTTTTTGTGCATTTGCACATGTTCATTTGGACTCAAACCATAAGGCCAAAGGAGATTCACATCCACAGATTTGAGACATACATCTGCACATATATACAAACAAATACTCATTGAATATGTATAAATGACTAAATAAAGGAAATGAATGAAGAAATATATTTTATATATTTTGTTGGTATACAAATTGGATTTTTCAGATGAGTGTGGTATAGTGGTGTCAGCATCTACCCTTCAATGCCTGTAGGACACTGTTTTTGCATTGTAACGCAAGAAAATATTGGATATTAATAGGCTAATATTTTCAAACCAGAGAAACAAATTTGGACTGCTCAAAGTGTTCATAGACATGAAATTGAATTATTGTTTACTTTCACTTTTTTAGGTTGTGTCATTTCTCTGTAATTGTTTTAGGTGTTATAGTTTGGAGGGCCAAGATGGTTGTGCCCAAGGCCTCATAAGACTGAGACCCTTACTTGTCTCAAGGCAATACTAAATGGTCAAGCTGGCATGAGGCTTTAGGCTAGGGGTTGACTTAATGCAGTACAAAACACTTTAAGTGTCAATTCCTTAAATATGCTTTAAACATAGTCCTTGCCTAAAGAAGCTTTTAAATGGAGAATAACCATCAATGGTGCATTTCAATCTAGAACTTGGCTTCATGTGCATCCAGGAAACTGCCCATTAGAGATAGTCGTGGCCCTGAGGAGTGCCCAGGCATTCGATCAAGAGCGTCTTTATCACCACTGACTGAAAAAACCAAAATAGCTTTCAGATTTCACCAAGTTCCTGACAAACCATCACAATAATGCAAGGCCCAGAAACTGCCACAGCATTGCAAGTATTTAGAGCAGCATCTATGGAGTTATTTTAGTGTCTTCAGTTACCACTGTATATATTTTTGGAAATCTGAGACTTTCGTATCTCAATAAACCACTGAAAGCTGCATTATGAGAAAGACACTATGTAATGCATCCTCAACATGCTCTGCACTAACATAAATTATTTCTCCATGTGTAAAACAGTTAATATCCACAATAAAGGAAGGCTCTATACAGAAAACATCTGCCAGAATGGATTCCAAGGAAGCTTTGGATTCAGCCATGTGAGTTCTACTGAGTGCTTAGATTTGAAAGTCAAATGGAATTGAGGTTCAGCCCCAGCGCTACAGCAGGGTGTGGTGAGAGCACAGGGGAATAACAAATGCTACACAGTCATCTAGAGCTCCATACTGCCCGCAGGGGATGAGATACCAATACTGCATACTGCAGCCTCCTGGATTATTAGGTGTAGGAGCATGCTAGCCATGAAAATGCATTTGTATGAGAAGCAGGTTTGACTGTACCAGCGTAGGTCTGGGAAAACCTCTGAGCAAGGATTAGAAATGGTAAAGGATAAAAAAATGCAATACATTTCTCACAGAATGAGATGGAAAACAAAATCAAATGAAAGCTTCAGCTGTTTTTAAATGTGTTTAATTAGGTTATAACTACAGGGCAAGTCGCAAATCAGTCAAGTAAAGGGCCCAATTACTACATTTTTCTTTCTTTCTGCTTAAGTCTACTGATGTTTCTGTGGTTTTATGACAGTCAGAATTAATTTTTTTCAATTCCCTGAAAGTTTAAAATTAAACAGGATATTTAAAACAAGCACATTATATGGACAAAAGTATTGGCACACCTGTTTTTCAGGGTTTGTGCAAGGCCCCTTTACTTCCAATAAGGGGCAATCTAATGCTTCAGCATACCAAGACATTTTGGACAACACCATGCTTCCAACTTTGTGGACAGTTTGGGGACGAATATTTTTTATTCCAGCATGACTCTTCCCCAATGGGACGAACTGGAATGGAAAGTGTGAGCCAGGCCTTCTCGTTGAACATCGGTGCCTGACCTCATAAAAGCACAACAGAATGAATGGGCACAAATTCTCTTAGAAACACTCCAAAATCTTGTGGAAAGCCTTCCAAGACGACTGGAAGCTGTTGTAGCTGCAAAGGGGAATCAAGTCCTCATTAAAGTCTATGTATTTGAATTAGAGTTTAGATTCTCTGCCTGAACCCAAACCCGGCCCGAGCCAGGCCGGGCCGTGATCAAGCGCTCGGAGTGTCAGTTTACGAACGCACCCACAGTTGAGAACGTATGTTATAACGTATTAACGTATTAAAAAATTGTCGGGTTTAAACCGGGCTCGGGCCGATAATTACAGTTAATGTGTCGGGCCGGGCTGGGCACGGACACAAGGTGCACGGGTTCGGGTAGGGTCAGGTTTCATTTTTTGGGCCCGATCTAAGCTCTAATTTGAATGCAATGCCTTTAAATGTATTTAGGGTTTACACTATAAAAATAGGCATTTTTTTAAACCACATCACAACAACGCTGTTTTCCACTATATGCGGGTGCTCTTGGAACGTAACTCCCGCGAAAAGCGGGGGGGGGTTACTGTACTGATATGGCTGATTGGTTTTGAACATACACTACCCACCCTTGGTCTTGATAAGGCCAGCTGTCCAATGTGTGAGCTTTGCTGCCCATTGTGTTTGTTCAGTTCAGACCAGGTCTTAGTCCTGTGGAGCTTGATCCCTAACCTAGTCAAGCGGCCAATTCACAAGGATAGAAAGCCACAAATCATTCCATATCTCCTGTGTCAGGAGTCAAATGCAGTATGTGTGTGTGTGCATATAAATAGCTTTGGACATGCTCTTTCCCCTTTATCTCCCTCTCCCGCGCCCATAGCCAAAGACTTCGGAGAACCACAAATCACAGTGGTGTCCTCCTACAAACCCAGAGGACGACCACTGTTTGTGTGTCTGCATTTGTGTGTGACTATGTGTTTGTTTCTTCTTCAGTTTGCTTGTTTGTGGTTCTCTATTTCTGTAAAAGTGAATATGTGTGTTTTGTTGCTTAGCTGTTCCCAAGTCGTGGATGATTGGTTTCATCTGTATGTATGTTTGTGTGTCTATGTTAATAGAAATATATTACATACGATGCCTGTTTATTTCTGTTTAAAAGAACCTGCTCCGAAGCCAGCTGTGCACAAACATGACTCACGCAATATGTCTTCCCAGCATTCTAAGCAACATATGATTCATGTATGAAGTGTGGGTGTAGCTATGATGCTGGACTTTATCTGTGAAACTAAATCGACAGGAAGACTAGCTCCTAATGACTGTCGAAATATTGTGTGATTTGGAGCCACAGCATAGAAGGATCATTTTTGTTTCCCCGAAGAAAACCTGATGACTCCCAACACACTTCTGTTGCCTTCTATAATAATTGTGTCAACAGTTTAGAGGTTTTCGCTTCATTTAATATTTTTCTCATGGAAAGCGACCATATGCTACAGAAGCTGGAGCATTCCTTTAATGAAGGGTTGGTCCAAATAGCCTTTCTTGCACCTTGTTAATGTAATCTACTTTGAGATTTAATTCTCTTTAAATAGGAATTCTATATACGGTTCAAAATTTCTCCATTGTTGAATTGTTTTAAGAAGTTTTAAGAACAGATGCCTTCAGAGAAATGCTCTGATAGTTTGGATAACTGGCTTATAACCTTTTTATCCATTCATATAGTGATACATTTTCTCTTGTTTTTATACTATTATACTGTTTACACTGGCTATACTGGTTATACTGTTTGCAAATTCCTCTAATACATTGCACATTTTGCCACTCATTGCTCATTTTCTTTTACTTTTATTTATATACAATGCACAGAGAGCTGTCCACACACTCAGGTCACGTTAAATCTCACTCTTATCTTATTCTGTACTTCTTTTGCTAGTTGCACAATATCTTACATCTCTTGCACTATATGTACACTGTGGAACCTGAACTTCCCCATTTCGTCTCTCTGTATACTTGTGTATGGTTGAGATGACAATAAAGTTCACTTTGACTTATGTGAAGTGCATTTGCTGTAAGGCAAAACAGTCCTCTTCAAAAGCTTATTTCTCATGTTAGTCACCATTTTCCCATGATCAGCTTTACATGTAAAATCTGAGGTACAGTAAATAAAGGTCCCCTTTAATTTTCCCCTTTATAAAAATAAAAATACAGTAATTAAAAAAACAAGAACAGAAGGAGCCAGAAATAAAAAAGGTGTCATAGACTCGGCTGTAATTAGTCATTAACTGTATCTAACTGTGACCACTCAAGTCCTGATTAAGAGTTCAATTCAAATTCACTTGCACTTCCATAATGCAGCAAAGCTTCTCATGTTCAACCAGCAATGAGAGCACAGCAGGTCAAAGAGTGAACATCAAAAGGTCTTCCCTGAGGGCACGCAGAAATGTCACACACGCTAAGGTGTACACTCTGCCACTGCCAAAGGTTAGCACATGCTACATATGTGGAGCGGTGGCCCTCTTCTAAAAAGAGTCAGGTGAACAATAGTCTGATACCATAACGTGAGAGTGGGCTATCATTGATATTCTCAAACATGTCCTTACACCAGTGGTGTTTTGTCCAGTATTAACACACTGCAGCCCTGAAGACTGACAAAGTGAAATCCCTGTCTATGCAGAAGAAGTCCTTGCTTGCGTGGATGTAGATTTTTCCTTCAAAATGAAGTATTTAAGATTATGATTAGCTTCCCTAGCTATGTTAGCTTGCGTAAATTAGTAAATGGGTTAAAGTTTGGAGTCACATTAGCTACCATGTTGGGAGTGATTTTAACATATCCAGTGCCATAATTTTAAACATACAGCATCAAAAACATATTTTTATCACTGTAAATATTTATACACTGTACATTTGGTCTAATCCTACTGCTGCTACTTGCTATTTTTGTACATTTATTTATAGCCATCTACCTCAATCTTAGCATTTTTACCCTCTCTTGAATATAGGAGGTCATAATACTGTGTTCACACACACGAGTGCCGTTCCTGTTCATGTCGACTTCACTGTATGTTGTCTCGTCCTATACATTGTTGTACTGTTGCTCTTGTCTTTATTTCTCTTTAGTCCTGTCCTAGAAGAATTTGTGTAGTTCTATGGTGTTCTGGTTTTGTTCTTTGTTTTGCACCATGTCTTAAAGGAGTGTTGTTTTATGTTGTGTATAAGGCTAAAATGACAATAAAACTCATACTTGATCAACCTGACTTTCCACTTTTCCAATGTTAGTTACATTGGCTACACTGGTTAAAATTCACCCAAAATTTGGGCTTGGGCTGGAACATGATCAGGGCTGCAAGTAGATGTTTATTTTTCCTACACTAATACTTTATCCTGCTTATCAGCTAATCAATAAGCCCTTCTTGAGTTAGGAGGGTTGTTTTTAGGGGAAACCAGTAAAATGTCTAGGGCAAGGATAACCATAGCCTCAGAGAAACAAAATGACACAAGCAAATGTCTGGTTTGGGGTGAGAATTTGCGTTTTGTTAGCATGACGTTAACAGCAGCTATTAGTAAAGCTGAGTGCGGCACCTGTGAGTCCTGTGCCATCACCCTCTGCGGATCAAATGGCAGTAAACAGTTGAATACAGTGATTGGATCCACAAATGAGTGCCCTTCTCCGGACCCTCGGTGCCAGCCCCCCTCCTCTGCGTGGTCTGAAATAACACGCTGCCTGTGCTATACAAGAGTGCATGTTTCAGCTGACTCACAGACTGCCAAAAACACACTCCAGCACAAATCTCCCTGCCCACCACCACCCCTCCCTGATCCCTGGCATGCAGGGATAGCCAGTGGTTCATTTCTGACAGCTCTTGTCACATGCAGCCTACGCAGTCATCATCGTCACTCACAGACACGTATTCTCTCTCTCTCGCTCGCTTTAATTTGCTCTCTTGCTCGGTGCAGCAGCTGCGTGGGGCTGGTTTGTATCACCTCTCACTTTTTTGCTCACGCAAAACAGAAGGGGGGGGGGGTACTTTCAGTACAATGCGAGGTGGCCCTTGCCCCTGCTGATACAGGTCTCCCTTTATGTGGCCTGTAATCTGAGCTTTTCTGGCCAGCCCGGGCCTCCTCTCCCCCTGAATGGGGCTGCCTGGGCCCCGCCACTGTTTCCTGAGCTTTCACTCTGCTTAGCTCGGCACTATGATTATAGTAGGGCCTGCGGTAGGCCATCCGCATTTTGTGCTGAAGAGACACTGAGCCATAGGGTCACCACACACTCGCCCATACACACAACACACACACACACACAAACACACACTCACACACACACACACACACACACACACACACACGCACACACACACACACACGCACACACAAGCATGCAAGCATATGCAATGATTGATGGCTCACAAAGAAAGACAAGATTGCAAGACAAGGAGCTCAGAAGGAGCACAATAATTACTATTCATCATTCATCATACATATGTACTGCCTCTCTCTTGTTCTTATATGGAGTTAGTTAGCCGATGCCAATAAATGACTGCTGTTGCCTGACACCAGTCATAAACAGTTGTTTTGGGAATACTGTTTATTTGCACCATTAATAGATGACAGAAGCAGTTAAACCCCTAAACCCTAAGGGTCTGAATGTGAGAGGGCACCTTGGCTCCTTACTCTCATAACTGGATCCCTTACAAATTCATTTAATACTGAGTAGTAAATAGAAGTAACTAAATAAAAAGTCTTACGATGAATCCCTAATTACGTAAGAATACATTTTGACAGTGTGTGCCTTACCTGATTAAAATTTGCCCCAAGAGATGCTGGGATGCCTGCATGGACATGTTCAGCATAGTAAATTGCGCTCTGCGGCCGAAAGGGTTGAAGTCTACATAATTCAGTTGTTCAGCAAGGATTACGATGTCTACAACTGTCCTATACAAAACAGCACTGTTCAAAATGTTAAAACAGATCATGTTTTCTTTAGATACTGTCTTGCCTCACAATAGCCTGCATGTGTTCAACATGAAAAACATTTTACGCTTAAAATTTCCGATCTCAAAACAATGGTAAAACATCTCATCTCTGAGTAACATCCCTATGTGAGGTGGTTTTTGAAGGCAGTGGTCCTACTTGATTTGGATAGCCCCCGTTAGAATATCTGTGGATGTTTATATCATTCATCATTCATCTGGTGCCTAACGGTAACACTTTTTTCAATCAACTGAATTTCACCAGATGAATGATGAATGATTTAAACATCCACAGATATTAAGTGAGGTTTATGACCAGTGTAATGGTTACGTTTTGGGTTGAGGTTAAAGATCAGGGTTAATTAAGGTGTCTTCAATAGACATTTAGTCAAATATGCTGGTAATGTGATACTTGTCAACACTGCTGTGAACAATTCTGACTGTCAGTATCTTGAGAATGCAGCATTTCACAACAAACCACATTGAACGGTAGTGCTTACATCTTAACTAATTAAACATCAGTGGAACTCATCATAACTAAATAACAGTCCTAGAATTTTAAGCTGGAATAGTGCATCAGAATAGTAATCTAGTTTAAAAAACTGTCATTTCCTTATAGCCACTGCTAGAATGCCTGCTACTCTTGCTGGGTTTGTGTATGCAGGTTCATTTTACCTGCATTTTTCTCAGGTAAAGATGTTGAGCCTAAGTACACTATATCTTTAGCTTCTCACATACTCACTATCTATAGCTTCTCACATACAGAACACTTCCCGTAACACCCTTTTCTACTAACAAGCCTACATTTTTTTTCCATTTGAAATGTCATGTAACTGTCCTCTTCACGCTATGAGTAAACAATATGAGAGGGTAGGAATGGTCTCTGAGAAGACTCCTACCTACACCCCCTTCTCCCCTTTCTCCCCACATGCTACTTTTGTTTTTATTGCTTTAATTGGAAGAATGACTCATGCCGATTTCTTCTCCAGGGAGCAAATTAATGTGTATCCTCGAAACAGTACTAGGAGCCCTCAAAACAGGCCAGACGCAGGAGCGGCATGGATTTATTGTCAGGCTGTTACCTTGAAGGTAAAAAACAAAGAAAGTTCTGCTTTTTTAGGTTTTGTGCGCTGTAGAAAATGATAATATAATAACTTACATCTTATTCTTAGCCGAATACTTTGTCTGCTTGAGTCAGTGTCTCACTGCTCCTGCATAGTTTTTAAAAGGAAACAAATGAATGTATAATTGAGGAGGGGAAAAAAGACTTGGCCATACGGTATGGGTCCGCTGGATCATTTTATGGTTATTGTGGGTGGTTGTTGCTATGAAGATAAGTAGAGATGGGGAACAGCAGTCACCAAAGAAATGGCCCTCCCACTTTGACTCTCTATATTTGTGCGCTTATGTTTAGCGGCTTGGTTCCCTGCCAGGGGAAAGAGAGAGAGAGAGAGAGAGAGAGAGAGAGAGAGAGAGAGAGAGAGAGAGAGAGAGAGAGAGAGAGAGAGA
>JBBPCX010000028.1:12815339-12837445 GCA_037974365.1 Hydrocynus forskahlii
GAGAGAGAGAGAGAGAGAGAGAGAGAGAGAGAGAGAGAGAGAGAAAGAGAGAGAGAGAGAGAGAGAGAGAGAGAGCATGGAGATGTTTCATTTTTTAGGGGCCTGCCATCTTCACATATGCCATGTTTTTTCTGTCATGCGGGTCCTTTAATTCATGTCCCAGGAACAGCTTGTCCTTTCGGACTCACATTCATTTCCTATTGCAGTGCTATCTTTGACTTTGAAATGAAATGGGGCTGAATGTGAGGTAGAGCAATTCCCTTCATGCCAGATGGTTAGCTGGTCGCGTGCCAACACAGAGCGTAACTCTCAGCAACGATTATCCCTTTTCAATCTCATCCACGCAGGATATTGCTCTGAGATCCCGTCATGGGACCCAACCAAACACTGGCTTTCATCTGTTTAACTGTGCACTGAGACAAAACCAGAGAGGGAGATTCACCCGGGAGAGGCCAAAGAGACACCATGAGTGAACAATGCTGGAGTAGAAGGGGTCCAGAGAGCACATGACGACTCCCCCCAGTGGTCATTTGTTTGGATACCAGGGAATAAGTGGGCAAAGTTACCCCTCAGGTGTCACGGTAACTTGCACTGTGTTGTCTAGGCTGACGCACATAGCTCACACTCACATCAACACTCTACAATGTCAGTACTTATGTTCCTGCAGATCTAATGTGCACATATACACTTCCAGCATTACTTGCACATAACTTAAGTCTGACTAGCTGGAAATCCATCAGATTTTTTAAAAATCGTCTCTTAAATATGAGAAGCACTAATTCATTTTTGTCAAGATTTTCAGTAATAGGTCCCAAGACAAATTCACTGATTTCACTGAAATTACTGATTGGCAAGCTCACCTATTCCTATAGTTAAAGTTTTTTCTGGATGTTGGTGCTAAGAAACATGAACTCATTCTGAGTGCTTTACTTTGAATCACATCCCAGTATCCGTCAGATTGCTTGGGAGCCCGGCACTGATTATAGGCTTTTACAGTGGAATGATTACCCTTCAGTTGAGTACGACCTCAAAGGAGGAGGAACGTGATGGCATCTCCAGAAGAATAGAGCTGAATGTCAAACAATTGGAACTGCTAGCTTCATTATGATCTTTCTACTAAAAAAAAAACCCCAAAAAAGCATCTAGAACATCTTAAAATGCCTGGCAAGTCAGGGTAAGCTCCTTCTGTATTACATAACATAAGCCACCGTCCTGTAAAAGATTGCTGTTTATGAGAGTGTTTTCCATTAGGTCCCCAGGAGCCCTGAGGTACCAAACATGGCCAGGGCTGTGGTGGAGCATTCAGGACCTAATAATAACCACCACTGCCTTTCTCCACACCACCCGTCCAGAGCGTCAACATGCAGCCAGGGGACACTCTGTACAAATGCTGCATGCATTTCACACTGCTGATGACAGAGCACACACACTTCCTCACCCACATTCATGACCCCCGCCCCGGTCCCCACCGTCCTCGTCAGTGGTACCTACGCATAAGTCTGAGACTACTGTCAGCAGAGACTTTTGTCAGACTGCAGCAGCAATCCAGATCACATGCATTACTTTACTTTAGCTATAACACATAGCATATGTGTTATATAATAGGTCCCAAGCATATATTTCACACCCCAAAGCATATAGTGTACATATCTCACACAACACATTGGGCATATCCCATATCAAAGCATATGGGATGCCCTGCAGCTTACATAATAGCCTTTAAATGGCCCACTTCATTCCTCATTTTTCACCATGAAATCCACTTATGTACCCAAAACTGTTGACGAACCTCTCTGTATGGCTTTGAATCAAACAGGCTATTTTTGCTTGCTGATACAATTCACCACGCAGTTTGGGATGAAATTTACAGGACAAACTTTTAAATCTGGACTGAAATCCTCAGGGATGGCAGTAAAAATAAACTTCAGCCACTCCGTTTGGATGTCTGGGTCCAAGGTTGTGCAGTGATACATTTGCAGCCAAGAACAGCTCAATGTTTAATAGTGCCAATACCCCCCACCAAAAAAATAAATTAACTGCACCCAATAGCTCCTTGTCAGGTCAACGTGAATGATTGGGCTAAACTGCTGTAGGCAGAGTATGTAAATGAATGATGTCACGACTATCACTGGTTGTTTTTATACATAAGTTTCCATATATGGACAATATGGGCTGAGGAGTGAACACTACAACTTGAATGCTTACATACCATCAATCTCTTTAATTTAAAAAAATATCAAGGAATATATGCCATGACGTGAGCACTTTAACAATAAAAAACGCTTACAGCATAAACAATGCAAACCTTCTTGTCTCTCTCCCTTTTTCTCTCTCACGCAGACACACGCACACAGACACACACAGACACAGACACACACTTAAAACCCTGCCTTACAAAACAAACAATGAATCAACATGAATATGTAGCAGCACCGGTCCCCTCGGTGGATGAACAAGGTTAGGAGGAGATAAATGTATTTTCCATGCACCTTTTTTTTAGAGCAGAGCTCAGTGAGAGAGATATGAAGGTGCATGCTCCAGAACCCTGAAGTGATAAAAACCCTGCGTACGTCACAGCTCTGTCATTTGATTAAGAAGCAGAGTCGCTCCTCGCTGTGCTAATTATGGCTTCATTGGCAGGCAACAATGTCAGGAAGGGAGTCATTCTGTGCATGAACAGCCCAGAAGAACATGAGAACTAATTTAAATGTAAATTTCTCTCTCTCTCGCTCTCTGTCTGTTTCTTTACTCTTTCTCGCTCCCTCACTCACTTTATCGGACAGCCACAATAACTCTGATGGCTCCAACTTCGTTTCCTTTAGACTGCAGCGATAAGGTTTTTGTTTTAATCTGCACATACAGGTTGGGACAGAGAGTCGTTAAAGTGCAAATTCTAAGATAACAGCCGATACCAAATTTTTATTTGTTATTAGAAGAAGACATCCATTATTGTGAGTTGAGTTGGATGAACCTTTTGTATGTTTTGCTTGCAAGAAAGGAAAACATTCTTTACATATTGTGTCCTGCATTTAAGTTCATGAAAAGGGCAGAAGCGTAAAAGTAAACCTATAGAAGAATCAGTTTTTATTCCCAATGCACAGCAAAACAACAAAAAGTGTTTTTAAGTGTCCTGCAACTTTATCAGACTACCACAGTTTCCTTGATAGCCTCTACAGCAACAGCAGATTTTTTTTTGATCTGCACACACAAGCTCCGATAGAAGTGAGTGTTACTGATATCCCAGACACACAGTGTGTTCCTCCAGAGGATGGAGGACAATTGTCCTCGAAACAGAGGCAAGACTTGGTTTCAGTTTTGTCTTTCGGTATAGCATCTCCTTCTCAGCATGTCAGCAGCAAGCCAAACTGATAAACAGTAGATGTGAGGAGAATGAGCTCTTTCGTTTATTTTTGACAGAATAGAAACTCAAAACAAACAAAAAACTTTTTTCAACTTTTCCTTCAACATTTACTCCAAGTGTGGCTGAGCAGCCAAGACATCTTTTAGTCTATTGTTTGCCTCAAACAAATAATGCTCCCCTACAGATTAGCATCACAAAACTGCAGAATTGTAATCACCAGGTTAAATTTTAATGAAATTTTCTAATCATATTTTTAACCTTTAACTGTAGAGCTGGTCATCACGAATGAACCTGATTATGTGGTCTCTGACTCTCTGTCATTTTGTCGCCTTTGTCATTTTCATAGACTTGAATTTTATAGAATATGACATACTATTATCTATAAAAATGGCCAAGATGAAAACAAAGCTCAAGAAGACTACAGCTTTACCATTTCTGAGAGTGGGTTGGGGAGAAAAAAGTTTCTACAGGACACATTTTACAAATGTCCTACAGTATCTTCAAGTTATACCTTCTCGCTGACAGCACTACATTCATCATCCTACCTAATCTAAAGCTGCAAAGCAATAGAGTGTGTGCGCATCCAGAATGCAGGCTTCACATAAACCCAAACAGCACCATCTTTCAACCATCTTCAGAAATTAGGAGTTCAATTTGCAACATTACATTATTAAATTTGTAACAGTATTAATTAAATTATAACGCCAGACCTGGACTGACTGTTTTGTGATAAGAGGAAAATTATGTTTTTTGACAAACTTGTTCTTTAATTTGCTGTATGACCATAACTGAAGACATTGGACTCACGGTGAGATATTTCAACTTCGCAGTGGAAACCTCAATTACTCACAAAACAAATAAAAGTCTTGACACAGCATATCAGCTAATGGGCATATTGATTAAGGCTTTATATTTATAAAATTCAGATTTTTTTTACAGGGTGAGAGGGAGTGAGGGAGCCATCCCAGCCCCAGGAGTGACAGAATACATGAAATAAACTAAATTCATGGCATTCCATCTTGAGCACACAATAGATGAGGAGAGCAGAGAGGAGCAGTAAGTCACACTGGGGTGTGTAGCTGACACCACACTTTGTAATTTGCCTTTTGGCTCGTGGTTGGATGCTGCATGTTTTGTGTTGGAAGCTCTATTACTATGTTTCACCTTCTGCTCCACCATCCACCATTAGATAATGTACATCCACCCAGTTAAAGAATCCTCCACTTTCTTAAAGCTTATCAAGACAGCAAGGTACACAAATTACTCAATACAAGCTGATGGGGAAATGCCTCTTTAGCAGTAAACTGCCTGGACTTAATGCAACAGAGATGCAAATATAATGCATTTTTTGCCCATACAGACGTTTTCCCTCTAGATTACATAAAAAATTAACGATGGAATTCCCATTTAATCCCCAAATAGCACAACAAGACTTCTGTATTTATAACCGATCGAAAATAAAGAATGAGGCCTTGAGTCAACAGTAGCGTTACCATTGGCTATGATTTACAGTCTCATTACTGCAGCCTGACCTTTCTGCCAAGTCATTCTCTGTATTTCATATTTGCTTCTTCTTCTGCCTGCCTGCTGGAATCCACCAGAATCCATATTCTCTCCCTCTCTCTATCTCTCTCTCCTCTCTCTCTCTCCTCTCTCTCATCTCTCTCTCTCCTCCCTCTCATCTCTCTCTCTCCTCTCTCTCTCTCCTCCCTCTCCCCTCTCTCTCTCTCTCCTCTCTCTCCTCTCTCTCTCCCTCTCTCACACACACACAGTCTCCCTCTTTCTCACTCTGCCCCTCTCTCTTTTCCTCCTTCATCCATTTCTTGTGGATCTTAAATCTTGACCTGGGCTACATTATTGGGATTGCCTCATGTAAGGCGCTTGAGCTGAGAGATAAAAGCTTGGAAGGCAGTCATGCAACAGCGCTGCAGTGACATGAAATGTCTTCTGTGCCGCCTCCTATTCAATCAAAATGCAAGAACGGCCAGTAATCATCCACCACTGGCAATATCAATCAGATAAATGTGTGAGTGTGTGTATATTTTTTATGTGCATCTGGAGGGCTGGGGGGTGCCGGTGGTGGTAGTATATCTTGCTGTTATGACAGTTCTGAGTAGATTACATGACGGCAGGATGGAGAGCAATACAGCACTCTCTTTCTCTCAGTAACCTTTTCTCTAGCTACTGTATGCTTCATCTTGTCTTTGCACTGAAGAGCGAAGCAGCATTTTCTCTCAGGCTGTCTGTGCTCTCCTGCACTGGAGAAAGTCCTGGCTCTCCACGAGCTTAAAATAAATAACAGCACTTATTTTTGTGTGCTGTAATGTGGTTCAGTTTGCTCAGTGCAGCTAAGTTAACTCTCAGAGGTCCCCAAAGTTGTACACGCCTCAAAATACCTTTTCTTACATTTAGTTATTATTTATTTTATTATAGCATCATATTATATATTATTGCTGTTGTTATTATATTGTTTCTTATTCAAAAGACTTGAAGGAACATGCCGATCCTCAATCAATGCCACACAATACCACATCTTTGTAAATGAAGATATTTTATTATGATTTGGATTTGATGGAAAGTTATTACTGTGTATAGCATCTTAATTAGTGATAAAAAAAACATCCTATTTCATTTCTACCATGTTTTTCTCATCATTGTCATTGAAACAAAGAAGGGCAGACTCAGATGTCAATGAAGCATGCAAATGCAATTTAAACGAAACTCATTATGTGACTGATTAATTATGAGATAACATTACAGCATAAATAAACATGTCATGTAAATCAACTATATAGCAAAACGATAACTGCAGAGGGTTTATCTAGAGCTCTGTATCCAGGCCTGTATGGGTGAGATCAACACACACAGTACAGTACATCGCATAGTAGCAGCAGCAGCAGCAGCAGGGGCTGCTGGGTGATTCATGGCCAGTGCAGAGCACTCGGGACGATTTACCGAGCCATCTGCTGGAGTGTTTATGACAGCAAACCCTACCAGCAGTGGCTGCACCCTTTTCGGCATCATGGTGCTGCACTTTATAAAGAAGTGGCTCATGATTTCTCAGTAACACAAACACACATACACACATACACACACTCAGATAACACAGTAACAAAACGTCTCTGCATGCTGACTAACCTGAAATAGGAACCTTGTAGAAGACATGAACATATATATATATATATATATTTCAACTTCAAGCCCTTGTTACACTGAAGGAGTTTAAAGCCATGGTTATGTCATTGCAGTTTACTTTGTCTGCATGCCAGTGTTTTATGAGAGAAAATTTTAATGTATTCATTTAATGTGTTGTTTGTGGTGGTGCTGCTGCTGCTTTCTTGGCCAGGTCTCCCTTGCAAAAAAGATCTTTGATCTCAATGGGACAAACCTGGTTAAATAAAAGTAAAAAAAATAATTAAAAATAGCAAAGAAATCATTGCTCAATTGCTCAGATTAGCAAAGACATCATTGTTACGATCTAATTTATATTAGCTACACATGCTTAGTTAGAAATTCTCGTTAGAATAGCTAGAAATTCTGCATTACATGGCTCCTCTAAACAATCTACAATTTTTGATTAGGTTCAACAGAACTTGGCCAATGTTCTGGCTTTTTTGTAGTTTATAAGTGAAGCAATCCCACTTGGTTAATGTGGAAGTGCCTGTCTGAGATGTTTTTATTTATTACAAACTACTAAATGCAATCGCAGTTTCCTGTTTGGTATTCTCGCTCTGAGATGACTTATATGAACCCCTCTGTCCATCTCATTTGCAAACGACATTACAGATTCAAAACACAAGCATGTATTTTGTGGTCTTTGGCACTCATGACAAATGAAATGCAATGTCTAACATGCCCCTTTGCATGCATATATTGAATACAGGATTATTTAGCACCATGATCAATGCTGAAGGTCAGTCGTGTGTCATGGTTATGCATAGAGGGTCAAGCTGATATGTGTCGTGTGGCTCCTCCATCTAACATCTGCCTTATTGATCCCACAGTCGAGATCAATGAAGCAGATGATTTATGATGTTGATTATTCACTAGATTACTCCCTCCTCCCCTCTTCCTTCTCTCTGCTTATTACACCGCACACGTCCTTCTATTTCTTCCCACCTGCTAGAGGCAGTAAGTAATTATGGGGCAGGGATTTGACAAGCCAACGGACTCTCACTGGCCGAGAAGGTCACCGAGCAGCGGAACAGAGTTCACTGCTCATATGCACCGTGCCTTCAGAAGTGCAGGGCTGGGACAGATTGTGGACACTTTGACACATCTCCACATTTCATGGAAAGCACATTCTCAATTCCAGAACAAGCAGGAGAACATACTGAGTTCTTTGGAACAGACCACACATAGTTTCCTTTCTTTTTGTGTGCCATTTCCCAGCTATACCAACCCTTATTAGTTCCCTGGTTGTGTATGCACCTTGAAATGCCTCTTCTAACATTTTATATTAAACATTTCTCACTAGGTATTATGTCAAAATGCTTCCACCATGTTTCTGCTCTCATATCCAAACATGTTTGTTTCTATTGCTTGATACAGTTAGAAAATACCAGCCACCCTTTACATTGTGTGTAAAAAAAACATCTCATGGCGATTGGACAAATACAGAAATAGAAGAAGAGATATTTTATTGTCTCTGTGAACATCACCAGTGTGTAAAACAGATATATTCAGTGCACAGCCAGCTGACTTTGGAACAAATATAGACAAATGGACTCTAGGAGTTTTATTTTTATCAGAAAGAAAGGTAAGACACAAACACTTCATTCTAGATTAAGTTATGGAATCATTTCTGTTACCTTAAACTGCAGGTTTATTACTCAGTTATTAATCATAAAAGATAATGTTTAACATTATTTATGTATTTCCTTTTCCCTCAGAATTAAACAGACTGTTACTATGTGTTTAACACAGATGTGTGTATGTATGCATGCTCTCTGTCCTAATTATCTGTCCTGTATTGTGCCTAATTACAAAAAGTCTAGGCTGAACCGCTCCCTGCAACTAATTTGAATGAGCACTGCTATGCACTGAAAGGGTGAAATTTAATGTGTTTGACATCACAAGCCATTTCTGCAGTCCTTGTGTGTCAACAATGTTTGAAGAACAACAGTCAAACTCATTATGAAAATATGAGGAAAATTCTATTCGCCATCTAAGTTATGTAGGTATGAGTGGAGTTATAAGTAGCATAACATGGGGGCCCTCAGGATTTAGGGAGTTAATTCTCTTTGGTCTTTTTCTTCATGATGTCCAGGTCTGTGGAATGTCCCTGTCCGGGTTGCCATTCACTACCCACAAGCTCAATAGATCTTTTTTAATTGCTCTTGCAGACTTTTCATCTTAACAGAGAGAAGGTTGAATTAAGCCTGCTCTGCTAACTCACTAGGCAAAAACTGCTATGTGTACATTAATAAGGCCTGTACTTCTCTGAGTTGCCATAGCAACTGCAAAGGCAAATGAGGTCACGCCTTCTGCATCATCTCATGTGTGATGCCTGTAGCCACGCATCAGAGGCAAAATGTGCGATGTTGCTATCATCATATGACCTAATCTGAAACACTGCAGTAACTGATATGTCTGTCTTGATTATGTGAACGTGACCCTGCTCACTCCTTCATGTATCATTTGCACATTGGCATTGTGTTATAGAGACAAAAGCAAACAGCATTTCTCATGTATGGGCCATCAGCCCATAGAAAAGTAATGAGATAAAAGCATCCTGTGCTTAGGTATACTCATAGAAATACCAAAGAAGAGGGAAACTGGTGTTTTGGCTCCATCTAGTGACACTAAGAACCCTACAGATGCTCTGGTCTCAGCATAACATTTAACTGTTTGGCTCTCAGAAAACATCTCTGAAGTAGAATTTTTTTAAAAATGCAGCAAAAAGGTTTTCAAGATACACCATAAAAGATTCATTTTTGGTTCCCTAAAAAGGCCTTTCAGTAAGTAGTTAAAACTGTTAAACTGCTGAAACGAAGCTGCTCCGCATCAACAGTTTGAGTTATATTTTAAATAATCTGTTAATGTTCAGTTGCATTTCAAAGGCTTTTAAAGGAATGTTAAAGACAAGGTGAGCTTCTTCAAAACGACTGCAGGGATCATTCAAAATAAAGTACTGCAGCCCTGAATCACACTGTATCCCTAGTTATCTACGACAAATTATAAATGGATGACATATCAGTTTAAAGGATATGTTTGAAGGATCCAGATGTTTTCTTTGTATTGTAGTAGCTGCATATTTAGTATAGCATGTTGCAGAGTGTGCACTCTGGTGGCTAAATAGTGCAACAGCAAGACAGCAGGGGTCGTTTGTCATTGCTCTAAATGCTGTAAAGACTTCGCATTGTCTTTTGCATCACAGTTCATTTTAGAGCTCCCTTTTACTGCCTGGCAACACCAGCCCTGAATGAAATGATGACTCAGTGGTTGAGAAGACCTGGAAGAACCAGGGAGCTGACTATGAATTCTGAAAACAGTCTGCTGCCTGATGTTGACTGAAGGAGAACGAATGCGGTAGTGTTTGTTATCTGAGGCTTATAAATTTGACAAGGTCATATGGTCTTGCTAACACGCATGTTTAATGTTTTGAAACAGATTGCCCCTTTGATTTCATATGCAGAAATGACCTTTGCTGTGCCCAAATCCCACATTTTATGTCCTATGAGTAGTCTACTAGGCAAACTGAAATATGTTGGATATTGATCACCAATCTATTCATATGCATCATGGCCAAATTCAACACTTGATTCAACTAGGCAGCCAGGTTTAGATCACATGTTAGGGAGAAACACCAAACTGTGCTGAACTCTGGCCCTCAGTATCCCACTCCTGCTCTCAGAGTGGGGAGGGTCACTTTTATTCCACTGCTAATTATTTTTTAAAGTCATAAAATGTGACGACACAAACAATTTCAGCAGGATGACTAACCTAACACAAGGTAAAGAGGAAAACTGCACTGTTGAAACAACAACATACATGGCGTATAATTGTCAGTGTTGTGTGTGTTGTATATACACATACATCCATTTAAAAAGGTAATTTTTGCTGTTTCAGAGCATTTATTTGTGAATTTACATAGTAACATACACTATATAGACTATATCAAGTATTGGAATACACCTTATTTCCAGTGAAGGGCAATCTTAATGCTTCAGCATACCAAGACATTTTGGACAACACAACTGGTGACACAATGAGGATTTGAATACACTATTTATATCACTATATGATTATCAGTTTGACTTAATAAATGCTACCACATGTGATGTCTTAAACCACAAAATAGCGAGTCATTTTCATTCTTGTATTTAAGTAATATCTATTTATTTTAAGTAATATATAATATATTTACTGCATTTGATAACAATTACATCCTAAAATTTGGCATCAATAGGATTGCATTTCTCAGGCCTAAATATCTCGCCAGCAATACTGAAAATACGTTCCCCAGAAGCAGATATGAGGCAGGGACTGCTTGATATAAGTACTCACCTGAAGATGCCGTTTAAAGTTTGAAGTTGCTCTGGAGCCTTGATCAGGTGTACCTTAATGCTTACAGACTGCACTGTTGTAGAGACTGGTTCTGAAATTGTAGGAACTGGTTCACCAAAATGATCCTTTACAGAAGTTTTCCCAGAAATTTCAGATTTCCAGCACCATAGGGATTCTGGATCTCAGTGTTAATGTTGCAGTCCAGAGTACATATACAAATCAAATCCTCGAAACAGTCCAAGATCTTTCAAGAAAGCAATCCAAAATCAAAAGCCTTTCCAATCTAAGCAACAAAATCTCTTGACTCACACCTTCAACATAGGCCCAAATTGGCCTTGGTTTATACTCATAGGTTATGAACCTTAACCTTGTATAGAATTCTGCGAAATGCCAAAATTAGACAAAAATTGTTAGGCATAGCAATGTGCACAGTGAAAACATGCAAATTCATATGTTTCTTATTAAATAAATAAAAGTAATGTAAGAAATTAATATCCATAACATGGTCAAATTTTATTACCTTTTATTTAGTTCATATGTTTTTATTTACGTGATTTGTAATATTTAATGTACATTATTTAAAGTGGCCCCTTACAGTCACGCATAAACACACCACAGCACAGCACACAGTGAACTTCTTTTTCTGGATGTAACCCTTTCACCAGTTGAAGCAGTGGGCTGCCACCCAAGAGGGGTGCCCAGGGAGCAGTGTGTGTGGATGCATTTGGTACCTTGCTCAAATGTACCTCAGTGTTGAGACCACCTGTGCTGGGATTCGAGCCCACAACCAGCTGCTGCTAAGTAAATTAATTAAAATTTTCTTAGAAAGTGGAATTTTGTGGAATTTGTTTGAACTTAATCCCTGTTCCTTGAAGTGAAATGGAATTTACTAAGCATTCTCAATTCAATTCATGAATGGCCCCAACACTGAAAAAGACTCATTGTTTGTCTGTGCACTTTTTCCTGCTGGCCAACAGATGTCAGTATGGCAAATGTGTCTATTGTTGAAGGGAGGTCATGCATTCCGGGAAACAAATGACTCTGCTATTAGACTGGTGATTTAAATGACTGAATAATTACATGCACATCATTCATAGTTACTGAGCATTCGGCTGTTCGAAATGTTGAATTTTAAATCCACATAAGCTTGAATGCTGGTGCTATCAAGCATTACATTTTACATGCTATTTATCAAATTTGCACTACATGTTAAACACAGTTAGTTGAGGCAAGCTAAAATGTGGCCCTGTTGTTGAGTGCAGTTATGTTTAAACGCTTGTAATTAGCAAAAGCAGACTTAGGCTCTGGAGGAAAAAGTGGTGCCTTTGTTGGCGTGAGCTGTCAGTGACCAGTGAACTTGAGCCTGACTGCTGTACTTGACACTTGTCAACAGTTTTAATGAACTCTCTCCTTCTCAGTCCCCCTTCTCCCCACAACCCCCACCCGACAACCCCTTTTCATTAGCCTCTTACAGGGTCATGGACCTGGGCCTCATTGGACAGCCCGTAGTAGCCAACATCAGAGGCCCACCTTGGGGAAAACAAGCATGTATTGGCCCTCTCTTTCCCATCCGGCTCAAGTCAAGAGTTCAAAGCGCTGCCTTTAAAACAGAGCGCAGTGTATGTGTGCAAATGTATATGTGTGTGTGCGCAGCAGGTTCCCCACCAGCGCAGTGTCACGGCATGGCTGGAGTCGGGCCGAGAAGATGAGAGGGCCATTCAGCAGGGTGCTCGACCGCCAGAGCCCAGGCACTCACATGAAAGGTCGGCAGGAGAGGAGAGAGCCCCAGACCCAGACACAACACACGGATCAGACTGGCCCCCCTCTGCCCCCCAACAACCCCCCCTAACACCCACCACCGTACAGCTGGAATGTGACCTGCTCAAGTACGAGGGCCAGCGCTAACCGACAATGGAGGAATGAGAAAGAAAGGGGAGGGAATGAACCAGCATAAAATGTCCCTCTTCACAAAGCGCAGCCAAAAGCCATTGTGCTTATGTCTAAATATTAGCATACTTGCATGCTTACTCACGTCCGTGTTGGTAAAAAAGTAAGGCGATAAAGGAAAGAAGACAGAGCAAGGAATACGTTTCTTTAATTTCTTTTTTTTCCCCATGGTAGCATACATGCTATTTACATTTGCAGACAAACTGTGTTAATTCAAAGTTATCTTGTTAGTGTACTGGGTGTCACATTTTTTTGACAAAACACACACTTTATAAAGCATGTATAAGGACTACCTAATCATTGAGTTCACGGTAGGTATGAAACATTAGGCAAAATAAATAAAACATAAAATAAGTATTAAAAATGTTTTTTGTTGGGTTAAACATCCTAAAATGAACAAGGTGCAAGAACATAAACTGAACAATTCTTGATTCAAATGAACATGGAGATAGCTAGAAGGAGTATACATGAGATACGTTAGAAAGATTTGCCACTAGATTACCAAAATAACTCTAGGATTTTTACTAGACCAGAAGGCCATGAGATTTTGCTAAAGTGCCTATGAGGCATTTATAATATTTGATCATGAGAGCTTAGATTTTAAAGTAAAATACATTTTTTTTTCTCATTTTAGTCTAACTAAAATATAATAAAACCTTTTTTTGAACTTTGTACAACAGTAAGTGCTCAAAAATAGTTCAGACTATAGTATAAACATGTGAATCGGTAACAAAGATCATTTATTTGTACATTTATCTGTGATCAATTTATGTGTTTTTTTGGGTTTTTTTGCATCACTTGTTTAAACAGTCCAAGTGCACAAATAATGGAGTAATATGATATCAAAACTGTAAATAATGCTTCCAGCTCACTTTGTCTTCCATCAAAAGGCATTCATGTCTCTGGGAGCATTGCACAGGGAACTTGAAACTATTGCGTGCTGCCAAACTCCTTAAGAAAGGCACATGTCTTCTTGTTGATGACCTCACGGAGCTTGCGTACGCGACGGCTGCTGGAACTGCCAACAAAACTGTCAGGCTGCAGCACTGCCATGCCATTGTGCACCTCTCCCATGATAATCAGCTGACCCTCAGCATTAGTGATGTTGGGACATGGGCAGTTCCAGTCCATGTTAAGCAACGTTACCTCGAGCGGTTCCTGTCCAAAGAACTTCAGGCCCATCTTTTCATCCTTCAGGATCTCCTCTACAGTAATGAGTGCATGACCTGAGTCCTGGTCCTCTGTCAGCTCAGTCATACGCCCCAAGATTACAAAGTCACTCTTGCAGAAGCTGGTGACCATTCTCTGCCGTGGCTTGCAAAGCTTGCAGTTGTGGTTCTTGGGGAAGGGGCACATCTCTTCACAGGCCTCCTTGCTTTCAAAATTGTTCTCATTGCCACCACATCCGCCATAGACAAATGACTGGCACTGCTTAAGGAGATGGTTGTATGCCCAGCGTGGCTCGTAAGCTTTACAGGGTCCCTGGAGGCTTGGCAGGGAGCAAGGGGCAGCGAGCTCTGCTCCACAGGACATCATACATGACTCATACGTGTCAAAGTGATTTCTGTTCTTGTTGCACTGGCTATAGGTGAAGGTGAAGCAGTTGTTGCGCTTGGCCTCGTAGTACCAGCTGATGCTCTCCTCCCCACAGTCACCCATGTCAGGTGCCTTCAGGCACTCCTCAGCAGGCAGGCGGGTTGAGTTTGCCCAGCCGTCATCCTTTCCCTGCTCCCTACGGATGACAGACAATGGGAAGTGAGCCTGTACAGATCCGCCCAGATTCCTGGCTGTGCAAGTGTAGATACCAGCATCTTGGAGCTGGGCATTGTAAATAACAAGCTGGGCAATGTTCGTCACGACTACATTGCCTCTTACATGGTTGGGCCGCATGACTGTGTTCTCCTTCCCCTCCACTTGCTTCTCCCAGGTAATCTCTGGTCTGGGCTTGCCAGACACTTCACACAAGAAGCTTGCTGTCTCACCCACGAACACAAAGTTGTGCGCTGGATTGCTGATCATGATGGGAGGCTGAATGTCCATTGGGGTAGTCTCCAGGCGGACTGTGGTGGGATGCATGGTCGTCTCCTCGGGTAGAGGGCTAGTGTTGGGCCACATGAGGTGATAGCGGCAAGTGACCTCGGTGAGCGTCACACCCTTAGAGCAAGCCTCTGCATCCATGTAGCACTTGTTGTAGTAGGTCATGCCGTCTGAGGCACAGGTGAAATGGGGCTCTCGTTCACAACGGTCACGACACTTGCACACTGGCTGCCCGTCCCAGATGTCACATTCAGAGCCCTGCTGGGAGCACATGAACTTGTCGCAAGTGGCCTCTTTCGGCATTCCCACCGGTCCTTTGTTCCCCTTCATGTCCATATAGCGTGCAGCCACACAGCTCTTGCTCCCACATACGTTTAAACAGCATTTCTCAAATGTCTCACAGTCCTAAAAGGCATGGAAATGACAACAATGTCCATCAGCAATGGTTCACTCATTATCTAAACTTGAGTTTAACATTTAAAAGTACTAAGAAGAAAACTAAACAATAATTTCCTAACAGTCTCAGAAAAAAATAATGAATAAAAGTAATGTTTACTATTTCTTGAAAGCCAAACACAACAGTATAACACCAATAAAACATTTGTAACATTAGTATTTCAGTGACTTTGGAAAAGTTTTTAGCTCATAAGGCAACAAAAGCCTGTCAACCGACATAAAACTACATGAGCATTAATAACATCTTATTCCAATAAACACAGGAAAACAACACCTTCTGAAGGGGGAGGGGGCATCAAAATTGACAAAAACAACCATTAAGACAACGAACACCTGTTGGAAAAAGCCTTTATAAATGTTAATGTTGTTTATGTCAGTTGTCATTGAAGTACTATGGATTTTTAAGAAACGCTTTTCAGTGAAGTTCTACTGTTTTAATTACCTCATAAACCTAACAATATACTTGTATAAGAATAAATACCATTTCACCACTCAACTTAGCAGCTTTGTTTTAATTATTTTTCTTCACCATTTGAAAACCCCAGATATCCTTAAATTGGGTTAACATTTTATAAGGACTGAACCAATAAAAACAGGACAAAATTGACTGGCATAAAATCTCTGTACTTTAAAGGGCGCTTAATCATAGAAAACTGAATTTTGCTCTTTATTTGCTTTTTGGAAATAGTTTACTTAAGTGTACCATTTTCCCCCCAGACCATGCAGTCCAGATATGAAAACTAAGTAGCAAAAACATCACATTTTGTGTAAAAAAGCTCATATGGGAAAACACATGAGATACATTTAATATAGTCTGCCATCATTTTATATAGTCTATCCGGAGCTAATTACTTTCAACTGACATGAAATAGGTTGCTTTCATAATCAGAGACATGGCCAAACTGAAATACCCCACGATAAATAAATAAGAAATAAAGACTGGAAGGCGCGAGCGCGGCACGCACTCACCTGGTCGGATTCACACTCGCGCATGCAGGTGCTCATTGCGTCCACCCAGAGATTGGGATTCATCTCATTAGGACACATGCCCGCGTGGGAATACACCACTTTGGAGATGGTCATCCCTCTGACGGCGCGCAGGACGCAGAGCTCCAAAAACAAAAACCAGATCCAACGAGGAAACAGCATCCACCACATCTCCGAGCTTGAAAGGCAAGAGTCAAAGAAACGCCTTCCTGAAAAAACACGCGTGCTGCTCTGGAGACAAGAGCGCGCGAGAGGGACGGCTGCTCTGTCCGGGGAGTGGAGAAGTGTCTGCTCCACCACCTTATAACAGTCCTGAGAGATTAGGAAGCGGTCCCTGAATTCTTAATATCTAACTGTGGGTTTCTGAAGCATTTCTTTAGCTTTGCAAGCACATTCCACGCCAAGTACAGCTGCGAGTCCACAAACTTCTCACACTTACACACTTGGTGCGCTGCACGTCGGAGTGGCACCTGTATGACGTGGAGCAACATCTTTTTAACCCTTCACGGTCCTCCTGTGAAAGACATGCAATCTACTATTTTAATTCTAGTCTCATTTTTCCTTAATTAATCTCTCCTATTCATCTCATCATCTACATCAGACAGTGTAGTCTTCCTCTAACGTCACCAGACGTGGGAAAATGAACTCCAGGTGTGGGGCGCTCCAGGGGGTTTAGGGGGTCATCTGGTTCAAAGACGAGACCTGTGGTTCAAAAGGCCTCCACACAAAAGGTTATTATGTCATGTAGCATGGCTCTTTGCACACAATTAGCCATGATGATCTTTAAAGCCGAGCCGTTTGAGGATTATGCGAAGCTCATAGGGAAATGATTACTCAAGTATAGTAAAGTCAAATTGTTGAGGAGGTGTTTATTATCATTTCAGTCATCTACATGAAACTGTGTTCCTCTAGAACCATGGGGGGACACAAAAACAATACAAATATACACAAAGACGGACTGGACTACATAGAGTGCAAAAAGAAAAAACTGATATAGGGAACAGGAAAATGAAGCATGTTCATGTTCTCTATATAGGTTTGGAGCAAAGTGAAGTGACCCTTATACTGAAAGTGGCCCCTAAGTGAACACAGCACAGCACACAGTGTGAACAGTTTGAAATTCTTCCTCTTCATTTAACCCATTCACCAAGTGTAGCAGTAGGCAGCCAGCAATACAGCAGCGTGTGGGGACAGTACCTTGCTTAAGGGAACCTCAGTGGTGCCACTGGCAGTCCTGGGATTCAAACCCACAGGCTTCTGATCACAGAAACCAGCTGCCCCATTCTCCTTAACACTGTGATCATGCAGGAGACACATCGTAGTTTGACTTTGTCTCATCAGACTCTGTGCTTGCTTCAGACCGGTCCAAATGGTGGGGGGTCACTCTGACTTGAAAGGGGAAACTGAAACACCTGCACTCACACACAGAGACGCTGCACGTCCTCAAACACAGTCCTTTTCCTAGTAACTCAGTGGGAATGTACTGGAGTTTGTAGTACTGTCTGCATTTCAGATAAAACAGGCTTAGGTTGTGGCTATTGCACATTTTCCAAGTTGCAAATTAAGATTTTTGTGACCAAGCTGAGATGTAGTTTGTGTAATTACCAATAATGTCCTGTTATAGGACACATCATTCCTACATGTACATTTATTTACCAGACTCAGCATAGTATTTGAAAAACCTATCTGTTCCTCAGTGCCTTCTTCCCAAGCTCAGCTCACGCTGGGTTACTGAGGCCCACAGCCCCCTGTCCCTAACCTCTTAGAAACCTACTGTGTCTGCCCTTCACATGCACATAGCCCCCCTAACACACATACATAAAGAAAGAGTGAGGAAAAGAGAGAGAGAGCAGTTTTAGTTATTGCATTCAACTACACAATATGCTATGTATAATGTATATTTATATATGTTTTCCCCAGTGACCAATTTTGTCCTGGGCCAAAGCAACAAAACACGCCAAGGTGCAACACACAAGAACAACATGTTATGTAGAGCAGATACATAATAGTATGGTACTAATGCAGAAAAATAGTATAAATAAATACAACCTACAATAATTGTACAAAACAATAAATAAACAGGACGCTGACTGGACAGAACAACAAAACAATATGTAGATCAAGTATATAGATGGGTGTCAAAGAAGTGAATAAATAGGAACTGATTGTTAACTGTTTAGGAAGTTTTGGGTAGTGATGGCTAGGGGTGTGATCAATCTATGGTGGATGTTGGAAAGGGTCTATCAGTCTAGGTGTATTTTTAAATAACACATAGTTAAGCACACCTTAGAAAAGGCATTCAGCTTCAAATTACTATATTTGGTTACCACGGTACCAATGTTTTTTGATAGTGTATATTTCACTCTGCTCCTAAAACACACCCTGCAAAGCCCTGATTATCAGGTTATAATGCTGGCCTCAAAAAACACTCTACTACTTTGTTTTTTGCCACTCTGGCCCCTAAGCCTACAGACCCTTTCAACCCCTCACCCTTGGAAAGCAGAGCCCTAGCATTCCGCACATAGCACCTACACCATACTAAATGTGTGTCAGATATTGGATAACAGCAGTGCAGAGCTCCCGCTGCTACATAACAGGGAAAGAGCCAGCTATTACCACATGTGCATTGTCTGCAAACAG
Organism: Hydrocynus forskahlii; assembly: GCA_037974365.1. NCBI lineage: Eukaryota > Metazoa > Chordata > Actinopteri > Characiformes > Alestidae > Hydrocynus > Hydrocynus forskahlii. The sequence goes on from JBBPCX010000028.1 coordinate 12,834,277, forward strand.
ATATTAAGTTTGACCACAATCCTACCACTAAACTACCTACAGTAAAGTTCTCCCATATTAACTTCTTCAGGCTTAGTTCAATAGCATGGTAGATCTTTTCTCTTGACAATAATATATGAGGACCATTTGAAACTCATCTGTGCATGTTTGTAAACTGCAAACATTATTGTGAAGATACAGGTTTTGTTCCTAAATTGGCTCTTAGCCATGTAAACCAAAAACACAGATTTTCATATGGCCAGTGTGCTGTACATGCTGGATTAAACTTCTATAAATGCTGTATCATGTGTATATCAACTGTTTTCAATGTTTCCAAAGTGTTATCCAGTCACTGATTTTTTTCTATTTAGATTTATACAAACATACAAATGGTGAAAATAAGAATTATTTGTTTAAAGTAGCGATCTCCATTTGTAGGTTTTCACTGGAGCTGTTTCATAAGAACTGTTAGTGATTATCATAATTATTTTGAAATTGTATTGTGAGATAGGTGGCATTATTATATCAGGTGAAAGGCTACAAAGGCTACAATTTTGAATGATTACATTTTAAGGAGACTGCTGCATGAACAGAACAATGTTTAAAGAACACTGTGGAAAATTAAATTCTGGGTAAAACCACATTGCACTTGCCAGAACTGATATTTTGTTATTAAATATGCACAATCAAACTGCGCTTATGATTTTTTTTTTGTGTCAAATGACTGTCACTTGCTTTTCAGCCACTGTTGTGATCAAAGTAAAACATTTTACCTTTGTGCACAAATGTTTGCCATTAAATCCATATTAACTCAGGTAACATTCACTCAATGATGGAGTGTTCAGTAGTTATTTCATTCAGAAACTGGCTATAATCTAATAAAATATGCTATAAGTCTTGAGCATAAGTACAAGTCTTGAATCTGGGCCACGGTGATTTGACAGCTATGGACAGCACCACCTAGCTCTCACTGACACAGTTACCCAACCACACACCCAACCACACTTTCCAATGAGCTTATCAAAAATGACTGAGCCAGAAGGAGCTGGTGAGTAAGGCAGTAAGGCCAGCAGTTGTTGAACTTGGATGGCCATTGCAGCAGTGGATTAGACTGACAAAAAACAATCCTGTGTTTGGGACTGTGTAGCCAGCAGGGAGTTCTACTAAACTGGTAAGTTTACGCATTAGGGACTCTCCACTGCTTCTCAACCCCAGCATTCTCAGAAGTGCCCCACTGGCTTAGAGAGGGTTGTGCTGGCTTGAGGGGGCACAGCTCTAATCTGCCTCAAATTCCCCTAATCAGTGTCACAAGGCTTCATGGTGAACAAAAGTGGACCAAGGGTTTATTATCCATCACCAAAAAATTAAACAAAGGTATATGATGATGGATTGCTGTAGACATAGACATAGTGAATGCAGATGTAATGCTGTGATCTTTATTGAATTGTATGGTTAGCAAATGCCACTATGAATGAGCAATATTTGTGTTTGCTGAGTTAGTAAATTAGTAAGAAATGGCACATTTCGAGAAGAGTAGTTTCACTACTAATCATGTAGAGTAGTGAAAGATAATCAAATTAATTTACTTTGTGACAAGTTTTAATAAGTTTGAACCTCAGGCCATTCTGAATGTTCTGTTCTTACACCTGTATCAAACATGGTAAATGCCATGGTTGGGTCATAAATCCAGATGTCAAAAACAGGGCAATGTATAATTAATTTAAAAAATGTTTTAGATACAAATTCAGAATGTCCAGTCAAGATTGACAATTCACCCTCATATTAGCTTCTTTTGTTTTCGGTCTGGAGTGAAAAATCAGTAGGTGGATGCAAGGCTTTGCAAGAGTGTTTGAAGAATTCATCACCCTAATCTTCTCAGGATGCTAAGAATTGAATGTGTCTACACAAAAATAATTGCTTAATTTGAGTGTCTGTCATGTTTTAAGTATGCAGAAGAAAAGTCTTTTTACAGAATATTCATCCATAAACTATAAATTACGTGAAATAAATTAACTTCCAACAAATGTTTAACAAAGGACATGAAATAATGTAGAATGCAGAATGCAGCGTCAGTACAAGAGGTGGCCGAGAGGTTAAGGCGATGTTAAGACAAGAGTTGGCAACAAAGGGTGTGTTCATCTAGAATTTAATTTAAAAAATGTGAACTCATATTTTACACCCAGAGCAATAAAGGTTGTTCACAATTTATGAAAATAAACAATTTTCCTCTGTCAAAATATTCAAAATCATTTTACAGGTTCACAAGGTGGACAAGAAGTTAAGACAATGGATCCCACCATTGTCGACTTTAAGACTTCATATACATTAATTTGCTGAGGAAAAAACAGCTTGTCTACTTCTTTGTTCAAAATCAGTGTTCTTGGTGCTTCACAAAGGTACTGCTTTTATTGTGTCTTAAAAGACTGAGGATTAATATGACAATATTTGGCAGACTTGTACACACATATCTCTGTACATGTACACACGGAACTTTACATATTGTTGTTTTATACTGTTGTGCTTGAGAAACACTATCGACCAGAATCAAATTCCTTGGATGTGTTCGCTCACATACTCAGCCAAAAAACACAATTCTGAATCTGATTCTGATTGTGAGATGGCGACTGGTGCTATACGATGGGATGGCAAAACCTGAACTACACTCTGAGACATTCAGTTACAAAATGTAAAAAGTTTTACACCTACAGCAATAAAATTGTTTGACTTTCTGAAAATGAAAATGTATTTTGTGGGTTCGAATAAATTGCAGGCCATGATGCAACCATTTAAGACTCCATATACCTGAACTTGCGTAGAAAACTAGAACTTGTCTACTTCAGAAGCGAACAACACAATTTGCAAAGAAGGGATGAATGGGCAACATGTTTCAAAATAGTTTTCTTGGTCGTCTGCGAAGGTCCTGGTTTTGGTTTTTCTTAAAAATCTGAGGATTACTGCGACAAACGTTGGGAAAAGCTGTTTTGTTCAACTAGGCTCTGAAACATTCAGTTACAAAATGTAAACTCAACTTTTACACCTACAACAATAAAGGTTGTCTTTAGTTCTGAAAATCAAAATTTGCCTCTGTCAAACTACTCAACAGCTTGACATTCTTTGACGAGGTGGCCGAGTGGTTAAGGCGATGGACTGCTAATCCATTGTGCTCTGCACGCGTGGGTTCGAATCCCAC
>JBBPCX010000028.1:12837545-12854360 GCA_037974365.1 Hydrocynus forskahlii
GTGGTGCGACTGTGGTGACACAGAAGCCTCCTGTTCTCACACCGACTAAAGGAGAGAAGACCACCCTGCACTGTAATTTGGGGAAAGTTACTAATGAGCCGGCTAGATGGTATAAACATATTCCAGGAGGAGTTCCACAGTATGTGTCAAAGAATAGACATGACTGGAGCTCTCCTTACTATGGATCTGGCTTCTCCACTCCTAAATTTGCATCAACACACTCATCTCAGACAGATTACACTTTGATCATCAATAATGTGGAGGGAAGAGACTCTGCAGTGTATTACTGCAGTACATGGGACGACCCTGCTAAAGAGCATGTATCACAGTGATTCACACTGTAACAAAAACGTCCTCACTGCTCACATTCACTTCTGCTTTCAGACAGCAGTGAAAACACAAAAACCTTAACCAAGTTCAAGTTCAAGTTTATTTATACAGCACATTATCATACACAGAAGGTCATTCAATGTGCTTTACAGCAATGGAAATTAAAATAAGGATAAATAAAATTGAGAAATAAAACAAGATAATGAGAGGGGTAAAAGAAGTAAAAGAATACATAAAAACATAAAAAATGTAGTAAAAGTGCAGTAAAAGTGCAAATATTTAAAGGAAGGCAGAGGAGAAGTGCTGTTTTTAGCAGCTTTTAAAAGTTGGCTACAGTTGGTGCAGATCTGACAGTAATGGGCAGCTTGTTCCACCAGTGAGCTGCATAATGACTAAATGCCATTTCACCATGTCTAGTTTCAGATCTTCTTACCACTAACTCTCCAGCTCCTGCAGATCTAAGAGACCTACCAGGAATATAGACTTCAAGCATATCAGAGATGTACATAGGACCCAGACCATTGAGTGACTTGTACACAATAAGTAATGTTTTGAAGTCAATTCTGTACCGAACTGGGAGCCAGTGCAAGGACCTGAGAATAGCAGTAATGTGCTCTCTTTTCTTGGTTTTGGTTAGAACTCTGGCAGCAGCATTTTGAATGAGCTGGAGCTGTTGAATGAACTTGCTGGAAACTGTCACGCTCCTGCTGTGCTCGCTCAGGCAGGACACGCAGAGGCAGAACTCAGCAACTACAGCAAAGGAAGACAACAGAAGGTACTGCTACTGCTGATAATACCACATCCCTGGCCAGCCGAGGCACAGGGATGAGGCCACACCGAGTGTCAAAATAAAAGTCTAATCCTTAACTAACAGTGGCCTCTAGCGGCCTTTGACTCAGGCCCTAACAGAAATCTCAATGAGGAGAGCATTACAATAGTCGACACTGCAGGAAATGCAGGCATGGATCAGTTTTTCTAAGTCTTATTTGGACACAAAAACTTTAGCAATATTTTTGAGGTGCCAAAATGCTGACTGTGTGACAGCTTTGTGTGATCATCAAAATTAAGGTTTCCATCCAGGATCACACCAAGGTTTTTTACATAGGTGGATGTCTTAAGTGCTCTAGATTCCAGGTGGGCACTAAGAATCGATCTTCCCTCTTTATTACCAAACAGAATAATCTCTGTTTTGTCTTTATTTAATTGGAAAAAATTATGATGCATCCAGTTATGTACTTTCTCAAGGCACCGACACAATGAGTCAACTGGGCCAAAGTCACTTGGTGAGAGAGCTAGATAGATCTGAGTGTCATCTGCATAGTTATGATAGGACGCATAATACTCTTTCAGAGTTTGACCCAGAGGAAGCATGTACAGACTGAATAGGACAGGTCCAAGAATGGACCCTTGAGGGATTGCATATGGCATGGCAGTTTTCTCTGATTCACATGAGCCGATTGAGACAAAATATCTCCTGCCTTCCAGGTACGACCGGAAACAAATAAGGGCTGTACCTGAGAGCCCAACCCAGTTTTCAAGTCTGTCTAGCAGGATATTATGGTCAACAGTGTCAAAGGCTGCACTCAGATCTAACAGCACCAGTGCAGTTATTTTCCCTGCATCTGTATTCAGGCGAACATCATTTAGTACCTTGACAAGAGCAGTTTCTGTACTATGATGTTGACGGAAACCTGACTGATAGTCATCAAAGAATCTATTTGTGTCCAGGTAATTACTGATTTGATTAAAAACTACTTTCTCCAGAATCTTGCTTATAAAGGGAAGATTAGAAAAAGGTCTATAACTGTTAAGGATAGAAGCGTCTATATTACGCTTCTTCAGGAGGGCTTTAATAGCTGCAGTTTTCAACAGTTCTGGAAAAATGCCTGTGTTCAGAGAGCCGTTCACAATGTGCAACAGGTCCTGAGCTAAGCTACTAAAAACACTTTAAAAAAAGACTGTAGGTAGAGTGTCTAGCATCTATTGAATCAAACTCGGACATGATAGGCATATTATTTCTTGCCAAAGTTACTTGAGTGTGTAGATCCAAGGTTATGTCTAATATTTTCTATTTTTCAATTTAAAAAAAGATGCAAATTCGTTGCATTTAGAAACTGTGATGAACTCTGAAGGTAACTGCACCTGGGGATTTGTTAACCTCTCTACTGTGGCAAAGAGAGTTTGAGAGATCTTAGTGTTCCTGTTGATGATATTAGAGAAATATGCCCTTCTTGCTCTGCCCAACTCAAGGATGTATCTGTGGAGCCTCTCTTTGAAAATGCCATAATCAATTTGCCTCATAATTAGTTTGCCTCCAGCGGCACTCTGCTTTCTTACACTCTCTCCTGATTAGTTACAGCAGAGAACTTTCTCCACGGTGCTTTCATTTTACCAGAAATGGTTTTGACCTTGATTGGTGCAATAGCATCAAGGGCCCTGAGTTAAAATGATTAAGACATTCATCTACAGACTCTGCTATTATGCTTGGAGTCATAGATATAGTTTTCATTAAGACAGCCCTGGTATTTTCATTAATGTACCTCTTTTGGACAGTCATGGAGCCAGTTTGGATGATAGGGTGAATTGACGCATCAAAGAAAACACAGTGATGGTCCGACAGAGCCACATTCAAGACATTCACAGAAGTAACACTGAGGCCTTTACTGATAATCAGGTGGATATGAGTGAGGCCAGTCACATGCTGAGTGACTTCAAAAGTGTCAAAAATGGCAGCAATTTCTTTGGCAGTACTGTTGTTAGGAACGTCAATATGGATATTAAAGTCTCCCGCAATGATAAAAGAGTAAAATCAGTAGAAATTAGTGACAGCAAATCAGAAAATTAAGACTGTAGGTAATTACAAGCAGAATTCTCAGTGAGCATTTTATGACAGTACAGAGATATTCAAAAGAACTAAATTCACATTGTGATAACTGCTTGCATTTGGAAATTCTCTCTATATAAACCACCACCATCTTTCATGCACCCATGAGAGACATAAAAAAAGTTAAGGTTCGGGGGAGCTGTTTCGTTAAGAACCAATGCACAGCAGCTGTCATCTAACCAAGTTTCAGTTAAGAGCATAAAATCAGTCTTGTATGTAGTAATAAGATCATTGACTAAAAGTGGTGCATGTCGCTTCTTCGGTTTGACTTGGGGGCTGTCAGTTGTAGAGTGTGGGAGTGTAGTCCCTACTGAAGATAAATCCATTTTTTTTACCTATGCCGGATACGGTGATGCAGAGAGGGTGGAGTGTAGCTGCGGCATGTCCGGTGACTGGGGGAGTTCAAAACTCTCGTCCTGCGGTGGAAGTTCTTTAGGGTGACATTGGGGCTTGGTGACAGGAGTAGAGTGTACATCCATGCCTGTGCAATTCCTGATCAGTGAGCACCCACTTTCCTTTGGTTCTAGTGTAGAGAGGTTCTCAAGCCACTCTCCAATTCGCAGCATATGAGAGGTCAGGTAGAGCCTCTCTTTCTGTATCAGGCTTAATAGATACGGGAGGTCTGGCTGAGACACGTCAGGCTGAGAGTGTAGAGGCTTCTGGTTATCACTGATGTTCATATCAGCGGTACAGGCGCCATGGAGCTGAACAACATCGTCTGGTACGGAGTGTTCAGTGTCAACACGATCTGCCTCAGCCAGCATGGTCTTAGCCAGGGGAGTTGGGACAGGATCCTCCATGCAGCAGTTAATGCTTCGGTGGCATGGCATGGTAGGGTGGCAGAGTGAAAAAAAAGAAAGACATTTTCTGTTTTCGTTAAAAAAAACACAAGCACGTTTTCAAAAATATCTCCGTCCACACAAAATCGCAAAAAACGCTAACAAAAGCACACCAAGGCAACAGGTGGCGATATAACCTTAAACCATACAGCACTGCTGACCAATCAGAAGCCTTGGAGGGGGGACGTCATTACCAGAGACAGTAATGACACCTCTAGTATAAACAGGCCAGAACTCGTAACGAGGTTGAGAGCAGTAGTACTTTGTAAACGTCAGGCATTGTAGATAAAAACCTTATGTAAACATGGCGCATACTGTGACATCACAGGAGTGGCGCACAGTATGATGCGAAATGGTCCATTTTTAAAAACCTTCGTTTTTCTTGTCCACATGTAAACGCAGAAATCCTCTCGAGGAGTTCGATGCAGTTCTTGCAGCACAAGCTGTCATGCATTGCGGTGTGTGGAGGCATGGGGAGCTTTTTAAAAGACTGAAAATGGGGAAACGCCTAAAACGTGAAAAAAGTGATGAAATAAAATGCGGGACGCGCCTAAAACGTGAAAGATAAACGTGATGAAATAAAAGTGCTGAAATAAAAGCAAAAAAAGCAGGGCAAAGCTAAAAGCGAGGCAAAGCGAGGCACAGCACGTCCATCCAACTTAATTTCTTCCTCACTACACAGGAAGAAATTAGGTTCAATTTAAATGTATTTTCCAATTAATGTGCAATTTGTGTTTGCTAAGTTAAACACTTAGTTACACAGTAGATTTCTTTGTCAAATTTCTTTCATATTTCTGCTTCTATTTTTACCTGCATTAAAAATGTATTCATTCATTATATCTTCAGAAATCAAGCCACTCTCTGTCTTTATTTATTTTACTATTATTGGATTTACACACATATTTAATGATAAATGCAGTGTAATTAGATTCAAAATTGACATGAGAACAAGTTTAACATGAAGTCTTTTTTTTTAATCCGGCTAAATCAGCCAAAATTCCAAAACTGGGTCTTGGTCTGAACTTCAGTGTGAATCTACACAAAATACCTCTATGGCCCTTTTAACTCTTTATATACAACTAATTATGTTTTAGTCTCTCTATTCTGAGAATGAAAAAATGAATAAATGAAAAGTAAAACATTACTACGGGAAATGAAAGTGCTATTAAAGTGACCCGGGATGATCAGGACTCCAATAGGGCCAAACATTATTTAACTGACTAGACCACTGATAAATTGCTTATGAGATCCCAAGGCCTTCATAACAAGAATACAGTTCAAATAGTTGGATATAGATAGAGAGTATTTTTACCAACAATATAGACTTGATTCTGACTTTAATTTTAGTTAAGAACTAAACCAAAATGACATTTTGTGCTGATGGACAGACTGTGTTAAAATGTGAGTTAAAATGGCACTTTAATAAACTCCAGTCTGAGGTAGAAGCAGCTATACTAACCCTGAGGGATGTATAAATGCAGTTTTAGTGCCCAGACTCACAAAGTCAGATGTGCTGTAAACCTGCAGGCCTTTATGGACCAATGCTTCAGCAGCCTGTCTCCTGAACACACTCTGTCTCTCCACACTGACACCACAGAACCAACATACAGACACTGGACTGTAAAGGACGACTCTGCACCATCAGTTATCTGTCCTCTGACTCAGGATGGTCCATGTACTCCGGGTCATGTGATCAAAATAATGAATGCAGACCATATTATTATTATTATTATTATTAGTTTTATTTAAAGGTGCCTTTCAAGGCACTCAAGGTGTCATGAGCGGTGAAGGAGGCGCAGGTGCGGATTGCCATTTTCCTTTCAGGGCTTTTATTAAAGAATAAACAATACTCTTTCTCTAGAACAGAAACTCAAACAAAGGACAGGTACACACCAAGGGAATGTGAGGGTAGACTGACTACCCAAACTTAAACTGAAGCACGCTTATATACACACAGCTCACATCCCTACACCAATGACAACACCTTCACCCCATTACTAAATCCCCGACCGGCTGGGAACCCTAACTAATCAGCCGACCAGGGAAACATCCACACACCCTTGTCAAAATCAAAGTCCCCTAGTCTTTGTGTTGGCAGCCTCTAGCGTCCACTGACCGGGGACGTCACACAAGGACAGCTCACAGACAAGTAAAACAGACAATACAATTTTTAAAATGCAAAAGAAGACAAATAAAAAATATAAAAATAAAATATTAAATAAAAGAACATAACATATAAAGAATCACAAGAGTGTAAGACAAAGTGAGTTCAGTCTAGGGACAAGGTCAAAGAGAGTAAGCAAGTTTGAAGAGGGGAGGATTTGAAAGTTGGAAGAGAGTTGGGGTGCCAGGTTATGAAGTGCTTCAAATGTTAAAATCTTAAAAACAAATAGATATTTAACACGAAGCCAATGAAGGTTTGAAAGGGCCAGAGTGATTTGTTCAGTGGAGGAGGTTCTGGTAATAACACGGGCATCAGAATTCTGAACCAGCTGAAGCTTATGCAGGAGCTTGTTAAGCTAATAGAGAATTACAGTAATCGATTTGTGATGTTACAAAGACATGAACAAGGATAGTGGTACTATTGGGAGAGAGGAAATGATGAAGACAATATATCTGATGATGGCTGAAATTCAAGATTCAAGATTTTTTCAAGATTCAAGGTTCTTTATCACATGCAAAGTCATACAAGTACAACACACAGTAAAACTGATCCTGAACCGATCCTTTTTGACTGTGCAAACATTATAAACAATAAGTACATTTTAAAATTAAAAATGTTGAAACACAAATAAAAGTGAATACATGTCTCGTCGGGGGTGCTTGGGGAGTGAAGCGAGGCACAGGAGCAGGTTAATTAGATGGTATTTATTAACAGAATATATAAGACAGAATATAAAGTGGCACGAGGACCATAAGCCGAAAAGACATCTAAAATAGAAGATACACAAGGTACGGGGATTGTGAGAGTAACGTGATGGCTGTAGTGAGAGGGTTGACCAGCAACCTACACACAGAATACTACCAGCAACCTACACACAGAATACTAGAACAGCAGACTTAGAACTCAACCAATCATAACGCATAATCACTTAACAGAAACCCAAACCAGCTGACAATGTGAGACAAGACACAACATGCTCTCACACCAAAATAAGAGTCCCTACAAAAGTGCTAAATTACAAAATAATAATAGCGGCCTCTACTGGCCACCGGACCAGACATAACAGTACAAGTAAAGTAGATATAAGTGTAAATGTAAGTACACCTTTACATTTTAAAACCACAAATCTAAAATTTTAGCACAGATCTAAAAGTAAATAACTTAAACACGGAGCACCACAAGTTTGAGTTTTTTATATGTATTTATATAAATGTAGCAGCAATATGTACAATGTGCAAATGAAATGTTAAAGTGCATTGCACCATATTAGCACAGCAATGTAAAACAGAGCAATGCAAGCAGAGTAATAGATAGATAGATATATACTTTATTCATCCCAGAGGAAAATTCACAGGTTCCATCAGTATATACAAAAGCAACTAAAATAAAAATTCTTGAAAGCAGACATGTACACACACAGACAAAGCAGACATAGTACGAACCTTATAGACAAAAGTTATAGGTGATAATTTGAAGGTAATGCTTGTGCAGTAAAACATGGAAGGTAATGCTTGTACATTACTGTTTATATTATTCTTGTCACTCTGTTTATATTACATTGCTCTGGTCACTCTGTTTACATTAAACTACATTACTCTGGTCACTGTTAAATTAATGTAAACAAAGTGACCAGAGTAATGTAGTTAGAGTGACCAGAGTAATATAAACAGTAGTGTAGCAGCATGTACAGTGTAGCAGTGTGTGGTGTAATAATAAATCAGACATGTTATGAAATCTGACAGTGAATATGATATGAGGTCCTGTTTCAGTCCCTTATGGTAATGCTATGAGGGGAGTGGGAGCATGTTCTGATTCAGTACTCTGATGGCCTGAGGATAGAAGCTCCTCTTGAAGCTCTCTGTTTTGGCCTTGATGGTGCGGAACCTTCTGCCCGATTGCAGAAGTTGAAACAGTCCGTTACTGGGATGGGACGAGTCCTTTAATATCCGAACTGCTCTGGACCAACATCTCCTGGTGTAAATGTCCTGCAGGGAAGGGATAACAGAGTTCTGCTGCATGGATCACTCTCTGAAGAGCTTTTCGGTAATTAACCCAGCTGTTCCCATAACAGGATGTGATGTTCTGTGTGAGGATGCTCTCCACAGCGCCTGAATAGAAAGTCCTGAGGATCACTGGAGAGACCCCGGACTTCCTCGGCTGTCGGAGATGGTCCAGACGCTGCCTAGCGTTTTTGGCCTGGATCTGAATGTGAGCAGTCCATGTCAGGACTGAGGAGATGTGGACACCGAGATACTTGAAGGGCAGCACCCTCTCCACTGGTGCTCCGTTGATGATGAGGTTCTCGCTGCTGTCTCCTCCTGAAGTCCACCACCAGCTCCTTGGTCTTTCCGACGTTCAGCTGGAGGTGGTTGTCCTGACACCATGATGCCAGGTTCTTCACCTCGTCCATGTGGGCCGTCTCATCATTTTTGGAGATGAGGCCCAACACCACTGTGTCATCAGCGAACTTCACAACAGTGTTGGAGCTATGAGTGGCCACACAGTCCGAGGTGTAGAGGGAGTACAGCAGTGGTGAGAGTACGCACCCCTATGGTGCTCCAGTATTGGTGGTGATTCTGTCAGAGACACACCTACCCACCCTCATCACCTGAGATCTACCAGTGAGAAAGTCCAACACCCATGCACTCACATGGCTGTTGAGTCCTAGATCCCCAGCTTTGTGAACCATCTACCTGGCACTATTGTGAACACTGAACTGTAGTCTACAAACAGCAATCTCACATGCAGACCGGGTAGTGTTATTTGTATGTGCTTTGAAGGACAGAATACTGTCGAGGATGACACCCAAGCTCCTAACCTGAGAAGAAGGAAATGGAACTGCCAACTGTCAAGGAAAAACTGTCAATTTTGGCAGTTTGTACCTTCAAGGAGGACCTCTATTTTATCACTATTAAGTGTTATCACTATTTTAATTTCAAGAAACAAATCTTTCACTAATCTTTTAAAGAATCTGTTCTCAGTTTTTTCTTTTATTGCCTGGTATGAAGGCATCGGTGCTAGTGACAAAAACAATCTTAGCCATATTGTGAAGGTGGCTGGGAAGTTGATTGGTTGTCCACAGTTACCCTACTGACCATTTATGAGAAGCAGGTCATCCAGAAGGTAAGGTCTATATTGGACTGTAAAAATCACCCCTTCATAGTTCTTTTGAAGCTCTTCCCTCAGGCCATAGACTAAGAGTCCCCTTTTATAAGTCCAATAGGACCAAAAACTATTTTATTCCTAGTGCAATTTGCCTGCTCAATTTGCACAGTTTTGCTTATTGTATATAAATGATTTTGATAACCATCTGTCAGAAATACAGAATAGGTAACACAGTTTTTTATTCTTAATTTATATTAGTTTGTGTCTTTTTCCTTTTTTGTGTCTTTGTGTATCTTGTGCTATTTATGTATATCTGACTGCGAGACAAGTTCCCCTTTGAGACAATAAAGCTAACTGAACTGAACTGAACTGAAGGCAGTTGGAAAAGACTGACGATGGAATGACAGAGTCAGGCTTGGTAGACCGTTGGAGCTGGGTGTCACCAACATAGCAGTGAAATTTTCTGAAGATGTTATCAAGAGGTAGAAAATAAAAAATAGAGGAGGTCCCAAAACAGAACCCCGAGGAACACCACTAATGACAGAGGAGGACTGTAATGTAAAGTTCTAAAGCTGAATGAACTGAGTACAACCTGAGTGGTATGAAGCAAACCAGGATTGGGGGATGTCACGTTACCGATGGAAGTTAAACAGTCAACAGGATACTATGAGAGACTTTATCAACGACTGTAGTCAGATCAAGTAACACTAGAACTGTTAATAAGCCAGAGTCAGCAGATATCTAGTCATAGGTTATTTTGATCAAGGCTGTCTCTGTACTACCAGTCTGAAACTGCTCGAATAATTATCAGTAAGATGTCAATGCAACTGTGCGGCAACTGTTTTTCGAGCATTTTGGAAGATGATAAATTACATTTTTTTAATGAAGAGACATGACCAGGTGTAAGAGAATGTATGATATTAGTTATTAAAGAAGAAAGAGAAGGCAGAAAGGCTTTAACCAGGTGTGTAAGGAGTGGATCTAGCTGAAGGTAGGATATTTTGGGTTTTGAATAAGATCAGTGATTTCAGAGGGAAGAAGGAATTCAGGCAGGACTTTGAGGAAGTTGGATATAAAGAGCTCTCTGTCATGTTTGTTGATGTGGTCAGATGCTGGTGAGTGTTATTAATTTCTGCATTAAAGAAATTCATGACAGTAGTACATTGCTCAGTAGAATAAATCTGGGGTGGAAGGCCTTCAGGTGGCTGGATAACATTATTAACAGTGGCATAGAGGGCCCGTAACATTACTTAAACTGTTTTTTATAATAAGCAGGTTTGGCAGCAAGAAGAGCATCATTACAGACAAGCATGTGATCATACTACTTTTTTGCAGACAGACGTTCCAGTCTATGTCCTTTACATTTAAACCGACACACTTCAGGGGTTTAAAAGAAACAGTCCGAGATTTAAGAGGAGCAGGAGTGTCCAAGAGGCTGTGTCCAATAATCAGTCCAAATTCATTTTCATCATTATCATCTTCATGAGGCTTTCAAGTTTGACTGATTCCCTCAAGCCTTAAATTAAACAGCTGTGTGCCCTCCAGGAAGATATGTTATTCATTAATAGATGATTACATTTTAAATGTGTGTCTGTGTGTGTGTGTTTGTGTGTGTGCGTGCGTGTGTGTGTGTGTGTGTGTGTGTGGTTGTGCGTCACTCGCTCATCAATTGACACACATCCAAGACTCACCTCAAGCTTGACAACTCTTTGAAACAAAGCAAACATTTTCAAATATTTCAAAGATCTCACAGGTTAACCCATTTAATCCCATCGGCCACAACAGTGACCAAAACAAACACCAGCACTGATAAGGCCCTAAAAGAGTTTCTGTATTAAATATCAATGCATTTTCTACAAATATTGAAAAAATAAAATGTCTCGGTGAAATATGTGCAGTGTCACACCTTTAGGATAAATTGTCCCTTGATCAGAACTTTTTACTCTCTGGCTGCACCATGAGAAAAGGATGGCTACATCAAAGCCCCCAAACAAAAGGTTAGTAAAGTATGTTAATATAAAAATAGGACAATCTTTTTTAGTACACATTATCTTTAAGGTGTCTAGTATTGATATCTGCATTTGCAAATACTTTACTCTGTCCAGTGTTATCATAAAATAAGTAAACATGTTAAGGGCGACAATAGAGACTGGACTGATAACGTAGTGCATCTAGATTTATACATACATACATTCATTAGAAATTGTTCTGCCTAATTTTCTACTCTGTTTTTTTATTTTATTTTAGTTTTACTTGGAGTGAGGTTCTGGAAATGCTGGATCTTGATGATCATCTAGATCCAATATTCAATATTGCAGTGATTCCACAGAATGAGAAAGGTGCTGTCCTCAGTGATTGTGACAGTGACGGGTCTGATATGGAGTATGAAGGGGAGGCAGGTCATTTGCCATCCAGGCTATTGAATGCATGTGCTGAACTGATGCAAACAGATTCTGAGAGGAACATTATCAGCTATGATGAACTCCTCCTCACCACCTCCTCTCTCCCATCCATCCCTGCCCTCCCCACTGCTAATAATGCAGAACCAAAATCCTCAACTAGGGTGACCAGATTTGGGATTTTGAAAAAGAGGACACCTTAGCGCAGACTTTCTTTACCAACTCGGGGTTGCGGGGTGGGGCGTTTGTATCTCGGCCGTGAAGTACCGTGGTTCAGCCGTGTTTCCGGGGGGGCCGTTATGGATTTTTAGTTTATGAGAGATGCCCATGATGTGACGAATGTCTAGGCAGCTCAGAATCCTGGACAATTCTAAAATCCCGGCCCGACACAATTTCCAGGTCTCAAAAAGAGGACATTTCCGGGGAAAAGAGGACGTCTGGTCACCCTACCTCAACCCACAAGAAGTTTCAGTCAGAAGAGCTAATGGTTCAACAAGCCATGGGGACAAGACAGTAAAACCAAAAGCAAAGCTTCAGGTGCTCAAAAATAAAGACAGAACTTTCAAACGATCAAAAAGGCCTGCTGATGCCAAAATTCCAAAACATATAGTATACAGTCCAAATGCAGCAAAGTGTGCAAAACAAAGCTGCAGTGACCCAATAGATGTTTTCCTACTTATGTATCCACCCATTTTAAGAGAGATCATAATTGAAATGTACAACCTCTACTGCACCCAGACCAAGTCTTTACGGGGTTCCGTCCTGACAGGATTCTGCACTGGGGCCGCTCTCGATGGTGACCCTTAACCCCAAGTTGCTCCAGGGAGACTGTCCCCTGTAATTAGGGAATGGAAGTCGCTGGTTCGTTGGAAAGACAATAACATGGTTACAGTGGCAACAAACATGGAGGAGAAATACACTGAGACCTCTGTCAAGAGATGGAACAAGGAGAAATGTGCCATTGACAAAGTGCCACAGTGCATCACCCAATACAATGAGCACTTGGGTGGTGTTGACCTGCACAAACTGCAGGTTTCAAGATACCACAATAAAACTTCAAAAAGTGAGTAATAACACATGATCTGTATATAAACTTTTTAGGATTAAATGGTTTAAACATTAACAATCATCCAGGAAACACCTGCTGATCACCACTCTGCAGTTTTAGCTCTATGCAAATGAAGAGATTTCCCCAGTTCTCCTCTGAAAAAGAGAGAGACCATCTGTTCTGTACCACATGACACTAGTGTAGAGTTCCCCATGTTATGTGTGTTATTAAGTGACTCCTCCCTCTGCCCCCTCCTGACTCTCTTATAGCACATCCCTGCAGTCTCTTCTCTCAGCACAGAGAGCATCTCACACTGACAAGATGCTGCCAGCGCTCTGCACTCTCTTCACTGCACTCTCATGTAAGATCTCACAACACTGGAGCTCCTCAGAGTTCACCTACATCTAATGTGAACATGAACTAATGTAACATGGATGCTGCTTTTATTGCAGGTGTCAGTGGTGCGACTGTGGTGACACAGAAGCCTCCTGTTCTCACACCGACTAAAGGAGAGAAGACCACCCTGCACTGTAATCTGGGGACTGTTTCAAATGATGCAGTTCGATGGTATAAGCAGGCTTCAGGAGGAGTTCCACAGTATGTGTTAACGAATAAATATGACATGAAATCGCTTCTGTATGGATCTGGTTTCTCCTCTCCTAAATTCACATCAACACACTCATCTCAGTCTGATTACACTTTGATCATCAATAATGTGGAGGGAGGAGACTCTGCAGTTTATTACTGTAAGACATGGGATGATTCTGTAAAGGAGCTGGTAACACAGTGATTCATACCACGACAAAAACCTCCTCACTGCTTTCACTACATTCACCACATTCATTTCTGCTTTCAGACAGCAACAACCACAACCAAGAGCTCACAATACACAACATTAAATTACATTTTTATCTGCTTTTCATTTCATGTTGCGATGTTTTGCAGTGTTGGAAATTTGTTGATTGTAGAGCTGGGTGATCATTCCCTTTTCATGTGAGTACAGCAGTGTTACCAAGGTGGGCATGGACTTGTGGAGGCTTCACTTACAGTAGACTTCACTAAGTTACGAACTGTGTGTAGTGGAATATTGAACTATTCCTCATCGACATCGATTATCAGTTAATAATCAATAATGTGGAGGAAAGAGACTCTGCAGTTTATTACTGTGGAACATGGATTAACTCTGCTAAAGAGAGGGTATCACAGTGAGTGAGAGCGTGACAAAAACCTCCTCACTGCTCACATTCACCTCTCCATTTCATTCAGCGCATTTCTCAGCTGCAGCAGAAAAGTGGAGTTCATGGCTGCAGTTCTCCTGAACAGGATGTGTGAAGAACTCACAGGAGAACAGAGGTGTGGAATTCACAGAGACTGAAATGGGATGTGGAAGGACTCAGTGTTGATCATAGACAGTAAAAGAGAGAGCTGAAGTCTAGAGGACGTTTCAGTTCCGCCACTTTCACTCCTGAAACTGAGGAGGTTTTTGTACGGGTGAGGACCTGAAATGAAGCACTGTGGTATTCGGACCAGGAACAAAGCTGATCGTCACTGGTAAGAAATTCTTCTCTTTATCTGTATTTCACTTATTTAATGTTTGAAGCAGGAAAAGGTACCTTTTCTTGATTCAGTTTTCAACGATTCTCTTTATTTATTGCTACACATTGTTGGTAGTTGGGTTCCCACGAGCAAGAAATATCAGAAACACTTTATTTTGATGGTCTTCCTCTGTAGACTGTAATCAAGAGCTAAAGTGAGTGTTTACATAATGGAAAACAATGATGTGCTTATGTATTCAGTTCTGGTTATTTAACTCTTGAAATACTGTGTTATTGCTCGTCAGCAATAACACTTGTAAGAAACTTTTCTCTTTTTCTATATTTCACTTATGTTTGAAACCAGAAAAGGTGAAAGACTTCTTTCCAAAACACATCAAGGATCAATTTTGATGATTCTCATTATTTCTTGATACATATTGTTTGTAGTTGAGTTTCCACATGCAAGAAATATCAGAAACACTTTAATTTGATTGTCTTCCTCTGTAGACTGTTATCGAGAGCAAAAGTGAGTGTTTATGTGATGGAAAACAATGGTGTGCTGATGTATTTTAATAAATATCACTTTTATTAGACATGTAAAAATGTTCGCTTTGCATTATTTGTCATTTTTCTTCATAGACCTCTTTACAGACAAAATTGTAACAAATTAATAATTAGCTTTATGGAATTAAGTTCTTAATATTTATTAAAATACTTTTGTACGTTTTAGAAAAAAATTGCAAAGATTATGCAGGTTTTATGTATGTATACAAAAAATATATTCTATTATTATGTATATATATTTTTTTATCAGTAGAGTGTTTGAAAAGAAATGAAGTGTACCGGATTTCTCACTGATATCTGTTCTTGTAATTTAAAGTCACTTTGTTTCCTTTCTAAAATTAAGACAATTGTTCTCTTTTAAATTTAATTGTATGTTGTGCTGATATGATGTTCTCTAATATTGTTTTTATTTTCTCACTGCGACTGTCAGTTAATGTAGAACATTCAGTGTAAAAGTCACTGAGAGAACGTTATCTTTCTTTACTGTGACCTGGATATCTCTCATCTTTAAACTGTCTTGTATTTTCATTATTTTCATTAATGAATTCATTTCTTGATGTGTTTCTGTAATCAGACTCCGCTCTCCCGGCTCCTGTTCTGACCATCTTCCCTCCATCCAGTGAAGAGCTGCAGTCTAACAAAGCCACTCTAGTCTGTGTGGTCAGTGAGGTCTCCTCTGCTTTTGCTGATGTGCGTTGGCTGCTGGGTGGAAACTCGGTCAGCAGTGGAGTGACCACCGGCCCTGCAGAGCAGCAACCCGATAAGAAGTTCAGACTCAGCAGCTTTCTGAGTATCCAGAGATCAGAGTGGGATAAAGATCAAACCATAACATGTGAAGCGTCTTCTGCCTCAAAAACCACCACTAAAACCCTGAAGAAGTCTGAATGCAGCGACTGAACCTGATCACATCTGTTCCATCTGCATCCTTTTATTATTCTTATTGTCAGTCAGTACTTGGCAGTACTTCATAGAAACAGTTCAATGTGTGGTGAAAGAAAGCTTCATTAACACACTCTGTATTATTTCCGAACATTTCTATTGTCTTTCATTTGTCTTTTATGTAAAAAAGTTGCTTGTTGAAGTTTAATAAAGTGCATGTTAAAAACAAAATAAGTTTACAGTACATTTGTTACATGTTTATAGAAATTACTGTGTAAAGTTTCAGACTTCATATCTGATAGATTTCAGCACAAAACCACTATAATGAAACAACTGTAATTACAAATAATAGAAATGAGAACTGAAAGAGTGAAGCAAGTTTACTCAGCATTATAAACCATAAAGATTTTATTCTGTCTGTAAAGTGAAGAGTCTCAGAAACTCAGCTACAAGGAGATGTGGTATCTATCTTTAATGATGATGTCACTGAAAATGTAAAAGGATAGTGTGAAGTATATCAGAGTTCATGATCACTGGCCAGACAAGTGCAGTAAAGAGAGAGAAGTCAAATTGAATTCTCCTGTGAGAGATCCAGATCTTGAGGCTTAAACTAAACTGAACAAAATCTAAAAGACTGGAGTTCAGATCACATTACTGAGGAGCTTTATGGTGAACATTCACTGGCACAAAACACAGTCTAAATATGTAAGAAAAAAGAGAGAAACTATTAGAGTAAATATTTAAGAAGAAAAGATTTTTTAAATTTTCATTCTGTTGTTTTGAAGAGAGGACCTGAACTGCTGTTCTGTAACTCATTCATGTCTCTGTTTCATTACATCATAATATTTCTACAGTCTTTGAGATGACGAATACTGTTAAATACAGAGCTGGAATGAACACTGATGCTGTTTTAATAAATAATAATCCTCTCCTTTGTCTCTAATTTGTCCTCTGCTGCTGTATGTTAGTGACAGACTGTGTAGTGAGTTTGTGTTGAACTGAGTGTGAGAGGAGAGACTGTAGGTGGCAGTGAAGGATCAGAGAGAGGAGCACTGATGTGGAGATTTC
>JBBPCX010000028.1:12867849-12884255 GCA_037974365.1 Hydrocynus forskahlii
ACAGGGGCTGCAGCTTTAGAAACACTAACGGGGGCTGCAGCTTTGGGAACGCTCACGGGGGCTGCAGCTTTAGGAACACTGACAGGGGCTGCAGCTTTGGGAACACTCACAGACCCTGCAGCTTTAGGAACATTGATGGGCGCTGCAGCTTCAGGAACACACATGAAGGCTGCAGCTTAGGTCCCTTTATGAGGGCTGCAGCTTTAGGAACTCTCATGAGGGCTGCCGCATCAGGAACACACACAAGGACTGCAGCTTTAGGTTCTTTCACTGGGGGCTGCAGCCTCAGGAACACTCATGGGGGCTGCTGCTCCAGGAACACACACAAGGGCTGCAGCTTCTGGAACTGGATCTACAGTTGCACGAAACGAAACCAGGGCAACAGCTTCGGCACAGCTTCTGCACAGCTTTGGGTCGATGGACCCCGAAGGAAGTTGAGGACTTCTTGGGCAGCTAGGTCCAGCTCACCTCACTCTGCGAGCTCTTCTAAGCTAGGAACACAGCTGCCCAAGAATTATTGGTATATCTCAATACATCAGTGACACTGACAGCAAAGTTTCTTTTTTCAGTTTTCTTGGTGGGTTGGGAGGGGTTCACCATCCACACATTTTTAACTAAGAAAATATGATTATTTCCATGGTCAAAAATGACTACCGATGAAGATCGAGTTGATGACTCACACGAATGGCCTATGTTTGCACTTTCACATGAGACAATATCAAAATCAAGGGTGTAGGAGTAGCTCTTGTGACAGCAAAATGGATCACACAAAAAGAATGAGACCTCGTGTTGGTTTCATTTTTCAGCACCTACTGAGATTTTACATTAAATTACAGCCACCTTATTAAAGTGATTCCCTGGAAGGCATTGTCGAACAGTTAGATCCCCCACAGAGAAATGCCACGTAAACACCTTTATTAGAATATTTATGATGGCAGGAAGGAGATGGAGATGATCAGGCAAGCATCCGGATACGCTTTCCTTTTACACAGGGGAAACTTTTAATGAAATGAAGCAAAACAACTGGGAGGAAAAGCATCTTTCTGTCAATTTCTATTAACCACTCACCCCTCTATGCCACTTTCAAATCTTTAAGATTCTTGCAGCTCCTGTACCTAGAGAACATTCACTTCTACTTTCAGTTATTTACAGTAATCTTTGCCTGAAAGCATAGTATAGAGGTACATGCATAGTTCCCTCCATTTCATCCTTTTATGTCACTCTCCCCCGCTCTTGACCAATGATTAACCCCATTTGGAAGTGCCATTACTTTCCACATTATTAAGCAGTAGACATATGGGACACACACTTCTTGACTCATGAGTGGCCCGAACAAGGTGCATTTCTGTTGGAGTGGATGAACTCCACAAGGGACTGCTGATCTACCGATGAAAGCCAGAATGTCAGGAGGAGGGCAAGGCCTAAATATAGCCCTCTTATCAGTGAGTGTGAAGAGAGTAGGGTACATCGGTAAGAATCTCAGCTCAAGAGCCACTTACCTTTTTTGCGGAAGACCTGAACCAGCTGAGCGACAGTCAAGATGCATGGTTGATGAACCTATGGTCGCACTGCTTGTAAATTGGCTTTTAATGCTGGAAAGACTGGTGGAGGTATGCTGCATAAATCCTTGCTGCAGTCACTCAAAGTAGGGACGATCAAAGTCAATGGCATGAAACATTCATGAATCCTATCTCTAGCCTCTTGTTGAATGTCTCAGGACAAATTTCTTGCATTAGGACAGTATGTCCTAATCCTGCACATGAAATCCTGCAATCCGATGTTTCTCAAACCTGGATTTGGAATACCAGTACCCCTAAAAACAAACATAATTAATGCTAATTATGTTCTTCTTGACATCAAGCAGGTGTGTTAGATCTGAGAAGCTCCTAAAATATGCACGGAATGGCAACTCCGAGACCAGTATTGGGAACCACTGCTCTAATCACAGATCTTTCAACAGCCATGCTTTATACACACTTTATACACACATGCTTTATTCTTTTATTCCTCTTCAATTGCATTCAAGTCCATCATTGACTAGCATGTTGATCAAAACTGTATGTATGGCTTATACCTACCTCCAGCCTTTTTCTGCCCACTCAGGTTTTTGTTTTTCCCAATAAACAGTAATAGCACTGAGATGACATGTGGAAGCAGGCAAGTTGCAATGATTTCCCAGCTGTATGTCTGACAGAGCTGTATTGATTCAGGGCAGGAATGCAAGAAAGAGATGAATTTGGCTGAATTTGGACAAATATGGGTAGGTGGACGCACTCAAATAAAATGAAAAAAAAAGGTTGTGCCATGGGTAGATGATATTGGACAGACACTGATGCTGTCCTGTCCTTCTCCTGAAATAGACAGTGTGTATAGTTTAGGAACAGTTATGAAATGGGAGCTGCTTTGAAAAAGTAGTGATGGCTGAATAATGAATACACCATCCTAAATGTATTCAGTAACGTATAATAATAATAATTTTAACAACAACAACAACAACAACAACATTTTTTGTTTTATTAGTAACTAATAGGAAAACCTGACAAGCAGGACTGTCTGTCTCATGACCTAAGCATACAATGTACTAAATCCCAATAGCAACATTTTCCTAGTAGTTATACTCCCAGATCCTCAAAACAGCTTATTAACATTTGGAAAAACAAATGAAATTATATTTTGATTTATCAGTCAACTCATGCTTTAGCATGAACTTCAGTGTTATTAAAGAAGCTGTTTGTTCCTTTTTGGGCTTTGTCTAAGTAGCAGGTTTGCTACTTCATCTTAATGTCCATAATGTTTAAAGGGTCACACTTTGCTTAATGTTGCTACATTATATTGACATAATTATGCCATAAAAAAAAGTCATCGTTTCATTTGCGGTATAACAATGTCATGTTGGCATTGTCATGTAATTTTCATGACAGATACTGTATGTATAGTATGTAATAGTTACCTGACATTAAATTAGTTCCTGACATTAAATTAGCACATGTCAAAACCCATTATGAAATAAACATTGCAGCTGCTGTCATGATGATACCGGCAATGGTAACCTTGTTAAACTAATGAACATAAGATGACATGAAAACCCACGACAGCAAATGGCATCTGGCATGACCTGTTATGTCAGTCTTGTGTAGCAGCAACTGAAGTGTTGCTGAAGACAACAATGAATTTTTCATTCAATATTGTTTGAAGTGTTTGAATGGAAGTGTTGTTCTCTGCACAAGACAATTTCACAATATTTGACATTGTCTGCTTCCTGGAGTAGGCTTAAAGAAATTTGGCATATGACATAAGATGTCATGACACTGAACATTTTACAGCATATGGCATCATAAGTCAGGGTTCGAATAAGGTGTTTAAGAGTGAGTGTATTCTGAATTAAAATGTATCATGGCTTGCATGCAGCTACTTCATTTCTGTATTCTGAATATATGCTCCCAAAAGTATTTAATTATATACCATCCCCAGGGCTACGTGCTTCTGAAAATTTAGTGGCTTTTCTGATATTGCATACATTAAGTTATGCCATGTATCTTTGTATAATTAATGTAGCAAACTGGTGTTTTGTGAGGAACAGGAGTGCTCCAAAAAAAAAATAAGACAGCACAATAAAGTGTTGTATCATGTCATCTTGTTCCATAAACTGTTGGTAGCAAGTGGATCTTTCAGTGGTTGATAGAAATCAGAGAGAGAGAGCCATACTCACATATTCACATAAATAATACAACTGAATCCCCTCCCCCACATACACACACACACACACACACACACACACACATATATACATAATATACAACCCACCTCCAGTCTAAATATAGAGCTTCTATTTTGCTGAATATTTCATTGCTCCATCTCTGTCTGTCTGTCTATCTATCTTTCTATCTGTCCCACTCTTCTGTGCCCCATCTCCAGGGGATGGAAAGTGGTGAGGAAGAGGTAAGAGATAGCGCTGAGGATAATGCAAAGTCACTTTTTTATTCAAACCTCTCTTTTTTGCCCCTGCTTGCTCTCTCTCTCTCTTTTTTTTCTGTCTCTTTTTCTCTCTCTCTCTCTCTCTCTCTCTCCTTCTCTCTCACCACACAAATCCATTCTCCCATAATTTTACTTTATAGTGACTCAATTAACATGGAAACTTTTTGTGAAGGTTCTTTTTGTCAACCCGGTGGCTGTTTACCCACTTTTTCCAGATGATACTCTTATTGATCAAAGCTGTAGATGACCTTTAACCATTACTGAATGAAATTATTTAGTGAGTAAAGCACATTTAAAATGACATGTGTTGACCAAAGTGCTGTACAGAGTGCCACCTGCAACAAGCAACTAATATTAGATGTTCTTAGATCTGCTTTACTTAATAGCAGTGTTATTTATGGACTTCAGTTGTGTAGATATACAAAAATACAGAAACAGAATAGGTCAACATTTGACCAGTAGTCAGTCTATGTGTCATATAAAGAAAAAGAATAGAACACATTCACAGTTTAATTTCAAACTACGTTTGATCTATATGGCTACATTTACATTACTAAATTGGATTTTTGCACTAATGTTTTCCAAATCTTATGTTGTTTAAATGTGGCAATCTGATATTTCCAGATCATATTTGAGACATATTCAAATCAGATTTTTAGTTTGTGGTCCCATTGGAGATCCATATTGATTTGTAAGCCATGGGACCTCAATGAGATGTGTGTGTGTTTTTTTGTTTGTTTGTTTTTCACTGTGTGTGCAAATATTCATGTCGTCGTCCTATGTTTACAGTGAGACAGCAGCAACTAACTAGAAGTTAGTGCCAGAAAGTGAAGCAAACCCAATTAGGCCTCTGGCCTTTTTCATTTCTCCTATAATTGGTGATGCAGTGTTGTGGGTAACACCACGGTCCTCCATGCAGCAGACTGGTGTCTGATTCCCTGTCCACATAAGTACAGCTTGCTACGCCCCTAAGAGTCACTGGGGCAAGACTAGTCCCACAGCAGTTCTTTTCAGGGTACAGGTTTGTTCAGACATTTGTCACTTACACACACAAATGTGAGCCATAAAGATAGAAATGTCAGATGGGAGCAAACCACTGCAATGTGGTTTATGTTGCAAACATAGCACAAAATAATGGCTGAACTTGGAATGGTGGAACTACTTTTCTTGGTGTAATAAACTGCTAGTATTAAACCTATTAGACACAGTGGCCTGAGCATCTTTGCTTTACTTTTTGATGCTTTGCAAAACTGTATAAAAGTAGTAGAGCATTTGGTTGTGTGTCATCACAAATAAAATCCTCTCTCTCATCTCTCATTACTTGAATAACAATGTTACTGAGTGTCACACATAACGTGTACTATACGCCTTCCATTCCCCCCCAAAACATCAGGGAGAGTATGCTCAGTTTATGGAGATGCCTTGCAGGTTCCGAGAAGCATTTTTTCATTCGTTTTTCCTGGCTTTGCCTGCACCTCTAATTTGGCCTTTTGTGGGAGCTCTTAAATGAAATAATCGCTGTCTACTGCAGCGGATCTCATTATTCACCCAGCTGACACACATGCACACACACTCACAGAGGAGCATTGAAAAATGCCCAGTGATGGCTTGTGACGGTGATGCACTTGCTTGTGCGTCACACGGACCATTATCTATGGATAAATTCTGTAGCAAATATAGTGGGCAGTTTTACTCGCTACTGCAAGTGGGGCTTTTACATTTGTAGGATGTTAGTTGAATGTCCTCTTTGCATGGCTCCACTTGGTTTTACATAACATCAACAAAGAACAGCCACCCATTAGTTGGAAATGGGAAACCTTCACTTGCCTTTAAGCTCCAGTTCCTCCATATGCTGTGGTAAGACTTATAGAAGTGCATGTCAAATATTTATCATGGAGCTCCTGTGGGATTTATCCATCTTAAAGCGAAACTATGATTAAATCATTTCGTTGAATATTAAGGGAGAATAATGAGAGAATGTAATCATTAGAAGTCTATAGATATTTCTCATTCAGAGTTAATCTTGTCATTCTACTGGGATGTAAGCATCATATTAGTAAAGTAAACTTTACTTTATAATTAAGTAACATAATCATTATAGTCACATATGAATGCACTACAGCACAGCACGCTATGTGAAATTGTTCTCTGCATTAAATCCATTCACCAAGTGAAGCAGTGGGCAGTCAACAATGCAGCGCCCGGGGAGCAGTGTGTGGGGACAGTACCTTGCTCAGTAGTGCCACTAGGAGTCCTGGGATTCAAACCCACAACCTTCAGATCGCAGGGGCATCCACCTAAACGCTAGGCCACTAGCTGCACCTAATTACTAATAGCCCAGTAAAACATGTAATGAATTACATTTGGGTTTCAGTGACTAAAACTAACAAAAACATAACATTAATGTTTTTTTATGCCTCATTTGCAAGAACAGTTGTGTGTAGTAGTTGATCTCCTAAATGAAAATAGGTACATTCTCTACAGAGATCACACTTTTGAGAATTTTAATACACAATTACTATTTATTTGCTGAATATAACATACTGGGCAAAAAAAAAAAAAACAGCACTCTCCCAGCCGCTAAAATGTCTTTATATGGGTTCTGAGTGGTCAGAAAGACACTGGGGAATTCTTCCCTTTCTTTGTTCATTACATGTTCTATACTACGTAACCATACTGGCAAGTCACAAACACGCATCTTCCAAGCATGCGGTGAAAACATTGCAAACCCCAAGTTAAGAACTTCCGAAATCTGCTTTACGTCACCATGGTTTAGTCTTTTAGTATCCCGACTCCTTCACAGGCATAGTAGACAGAACACAAGCCATCGCTTTTGTTCCTGTGGGATAAAAATAAGTGAGCTGCTTCATAACCGAAGCTGTCAAATCTTCTACTAAGAAAAGAAGGTGTAGGAGATGTCACAGATCAGACAATGATTCTAAAACATGGCATGGTGTGCACTGTTTCTTTGAAAGCGAAGTTTATTTCTCTGTAGTGCTATGGGGTCACAGCAGGCCCTTTGTATTTTACATGCACTTCTCACTAGACATGCATGAAAAATCTCATTTGTCCTGGGCTGGATTGAAATGAAATGGAATGAAAGTAAATGAAAGGAAAGGAACTTGGTATGGTTTGACCTAATATGGCACAGCCCACTATGCATGATTCTTTCTGGCATTTTGCTGGGTCAGTGGCGTACTGTTTGAGCTTCTCACACCAGTGGCAGTATTGAGACTGCTGGTTCATATTCCCACCTTTCCACTATATTGTCATTGCACTCATGTGCATGGTAATGACTTACAGCAAAAGTATAGCATGACAATGACTAGCTCTTTTGAATTGGGCTTTGTGCTTAGAAAGTGTTCTTCAACATGAACCAAGCAAAGAACTTCAGTGTGCACCCACCCAGACTCAGGACTCATTGTAACTGAAGCCAGGCTGGGAAAATTTGTAAAAAAAAAAAATGTAAACTAAGCCTTTGGAATGACAGTAATGGGTTACAATACACACAAAAAACTTATATAAAAACAAGACAAGAAGTCAGAGACGGAAGTTAGGACATCATAAACAGAAATGAAAATTGAAGGAATTCTGGGTAGCCATATACTACAATATCAATATTGGGACTGTTAGTTTAAGAAACATTATGAGATAACAATATATCTTACAGTGTGCTGTTGACAGCTGAATGAGAATAAAGTTTATAAGTTAAGTGTGAAATAGAAATATTATTGGACACAACATGAGTTCCTAAATTTCATATACATTATGTATGTATAAAGAACAGATTTCATGTTTCTGTTACGCACTGGTTAGGTCCTACCAAAAATGGTCCAAGGAAGGACTACTGGTGATGGTGTCATGGGTGCCCAAGGCTCAGTGATGCACATGGGGAGCTTTTTGGTCCAGTCGCACAGTAAAGCTACTGTTACACAAATTGCTGAAAAAGTTCATGCGGGCTTTGATAGATAGAACACAGTGTATTGTAGCTTGCTGTGAAAATGGGTTTGTAGCCACAGACTGTCCACCACCAAAAGTGCCCACAATGGGCACATGAGCATCAGAACTGAACCATGGAACAGTGAAAGATGGTGGCCTGGTCTTTTGAATCACATCTTTTACAATACGTCCAGGGGTGTGTGTGTGTATCGCTTACTACTGCATTTTTTTGCGACAGCATGCCAAAACATTTTTATTAAGACTGTATGATTAATGTTACAAAATACTTATTTATACATATCATACAATATAAGTATGCAGAAGTAAAATTAATTCAAAGTATGTGAACCGAATTGTACCCACTTGTCCAAACCAAGTTTCTCCCCAACACATTGATCGGGTCTAAACTTTTCTAGTGTAAGCTCTACTCAACTCTTCGTTGACCAGTGCTGTTGATGTCTGGACGCCACTGACAAACTGAATGACGCAGCTGCCCATTGACAGTGAGACAGAGGTGAGGGAATATGGGAGTAAGTTAACCTTGGCATTGGAACATCTGTAATCTTTGAGGAATAATGGTGTTGACTTGGTGGATCGATGCAGAGCCCAGTGGTAATAGTCTTAATGACAGCAACTGGAGGAATGATCACTGCACATCGATCTGTGGGTCAGGAGAAGCACAGTGCAGCACAGTTAAAGTTAATGCTTCACCCATCCACCAGCCCTGTGTGGATTAGATAATGAGCATACCAGTCACCTCCTTCTTTGTCTCTTTGTCTCTTTGTCTTTCTCTCCCCCTCTCTCTCTCTCTCTGTCACACCAACTTCAAAAGTCAGGAAAAACTCTTCATCTGCTTCCTCCCCTGACAAAACTGTAGGAGTTGTTGCAGACAGCCAAGAAAAATGTATCAAACTGTGACCAGTCCAGGGTCTAGTGCAGCATTAGCAATGAGAGTTTTCTTATATACATGCCATGGACTACCAAGAGAACAGAGGAGATAGATCCTAAATATATGAGTAGATAGATAGATAGATAGATAGATAGACAGATAGATAGATAGATAGATAGATAGATAAATGAATAAATAAATAACAAGACAAAACAACAAAAAGTGATGTAAAAAACTAGCAAAAACTACTAAGGATTAAAAGGAAACAGAAACAAAATCACATATCTGAAACAAAACAGAAAAACTAGAAAGAATCATAAACCCAAAGGAGAAACACAAAAGAAATCCAAGAAGCAGAGATTACTGCTGGACAGCCCTGACTTTGACCTCTGCATCTCAGGGGACTGGACCCAGAATCTGTTCTTCAGGGATGACGCGATCTGGTGCTTTGAGGAGCTGAGGGGCCTTTTCAAGCATGAGACCATGACAAGTTTGATGTTTTCAGACCCATGCTGATACGACAGGGAAAAAGTCATGCCGACTGAAAAAGAGCACCGAGTGGGCCTGCCAGAGATGTGCCACTGACTGAATATACTGCATTTCTGTCTATTCTACAAATTGGTGTCACCACTCTTCTACCACCAACTTAAAAGTCAGCAGTGCCCAACCAGGTGAGACACTAGATGCCAAGAAAGGTCAGAAAAAGTCAGAATTGACTTCTGGATTTCTTCAATAAATATTACTGTAATAGGAACTCTAAACCTTTGCTGTGTGTAACTTGCTTTTGTATCTATTTGGATGTAGTTTTCTAACTTGGTTATCTTGCAAAGTGTTATCAAATTGTCTTTTGTAGATCAGCATATGCATTCAGTTCTATACTTGCGCAATTATATGACACGACTGTCTTTTAACGCACACATTCGCACACACATATACACACTTGAGTCTGCTTTGGCCGACTCAGCTTCTAGATACTTGGCAAATGCCAGTTGTGCTTCCAAAGCCTCCATCCATTGATCACAGAAAACGCTGCCCAGGTTTCAATCGTGTGCGATGCTGCACATTTCGGCAAAGTCAAAGCAAGCAGCCCTCACCTCACTCAAGGTCAGCCAGCTGCAGAGTGCTGAGCCAGCCTCAGAAACCTGCACAGAGAGCAAGAGAGAAAGGCAGATAAATTGATCGATAGATCGATAGATCGATAGATAGATAGATAGATAGATAGATAGATAGATAGATAGATGGATGGATGGATGGTTGGATGGATGGATGCATGCATGCAACCGGTGCTGACACAGTTGTTTCATTATACACACTGTTTCCGTAATCTATTGCACAGACAATACAATACAAGACACTCCGGAACTGGAACACATGATCTTAAGGTCACCACGGTCAGTGCCAAGCATGAGCTAGAGGGGGTATAAAGCCCCGCAGCATTCAGGTGTAAGTAATTTGTAATATTTGGGATGAGTTGGATTTGCATTTTGTGATCCTGAGCTAATCATTAACACTCTTGTGGCTAAATGCATTCAGATGCTCACAGCAAAGTTTCAATATCTTGTGCAAAGCTACAATGGAAGAGTAGAAGTCCAAAGTGGAGGACAAACTTCTGGATTCATTTCAGAAAACATGGACGAGCAAGTGTCTACAAACCCTCAGACATGTAGTGTAAACAGATACGCAGTTTATCTCTATTGACAGTCATTATATATTTCTTTTTTTTAAATCTCTGTTAATGGTCATGCTTGCTTTACCGAGCTATAGAAATATACAGTACCTCTATATTTCAGGACCAGCTGTGACCTTGGGCAGAGAATGTGTGACTGTGGTTTATTTTGGGAGTGCAATGTTCTAACTCCCTACTGAAAAAACCTTGTAGATTGATTGAGAGTTGCGAGAGAGAGAGAGAGAGAGAGAGAGAGTGTGTGTGTGTGTATGTGTGTGTGTGTGTGTGTGTGTATGAGTGTGTAGCAGAGCGAGGTCAGAACAGCACGCTGCCCACTCTCTCTGCTGTGGGCAGCTCTACTCATCTCTGGATACATGCGCTAGTAGCAGTGTGTTTATATGCGGCCCAGAGCAACGGAAAGATTTTGCAAAGCCGTATATTGCAGAATTCTCTAATGACTTCCTTTGATTCGTGTTTCAACCTGACATCATTGCCATGCACACCAGTCAGCCAGCATTAAAACCGCCTGCTTAATATTGTGTAGGTCCCCTTGTGACGCCAAAACAGTTCCAGCGTGTGGAGGTGTGAACTCAGCAGGATGTCTGAAGGTGTGCTGTGGTATCTGGCTACATATTAGCAGATCCTTTACATCTTGTAAGGCGGAAGGTGGGACCTCCAGGGATCAAACTAGTTTATCCAGCACATCCCACAGATGCTCAGTTGGGTTAAGATGTGGTGCATTGTGAGCCCGGGCTCACAGGTTTTCTTGAAGACTTCACGATATACAATGTAATCAAAATACGTGCTGCGATCACGCTTTATGGCTTTTTTTCGTGCTAGGACAACACTTCACTTTTTTGTGCTAGGACAACGCTTCACTACAATATGTATTTTAATGCACACTGTGTAACAACGCCAGTATCAGTGGTAACTGGTGACTGAGGGACAGGAGGAGAGAAATAATGAGTTGATTCCTTATAATTTTGGTTTGCAAAGCAGTTGAAACAGGTTGAAATGCCGTGAGACGGGGAAAGTCCCTAAACCTAACCCTTAGGCCTCGTCCACACGGACATTTGAATCTTGGATAAATGTCCGTGCTTTGAACGCCATAGGCGTTTTTGTAGTGTTTTGTATCTGCGCTTGACTGGCGTTACACTGGCGTTCGTCTAACGCTGTTTAACGCCAGCCTGCAGCCCAATGTGTAGTTTTGTGTATTCACCTGTGGGGGCAGTAATTATTCTCTCCAGATTGTTTACGTGCTGGGATTCGTAGTTTTACAGTTTTCCTTCAAAACTTGATTTGTCGCGGTTCCCAGAACAATTGAATCATGGGAAATATTCAGTCCTCCAGAACATCAGCGGAATGCCATGCATACGCAGGACCGGCATTTTCTTTGCATTCGTCAGGATTTCGGCAGAAATTGACGCCAAGAAAACATTGCATGCAGCGTTTTTTGACGCCACATGAACGCGCAGCTGACTGAGCGCCGGCGCTGAACGCCCTTGTGAACGCTTCGCTTTGCTCCAATGAGCAGAAAAACGGTTGGGTTACCATTTCATGCTTTTTTGTTTCTTAGCATTTATCTTAGTGTTAATTTGCGTGGTTGCTGCTCAGTTTGCACAGGAGCCATAGTATTGTACAAGGTAACATTCACATGAATGCAAATATTTTCCAGCAGAACATTTCCCAGTTCATCACAGTACCCAGGCTTCCACTTCCTGTGATGGAAAACGTAATCAGACCAGGCCACTTTCTTCCATCGCTCCATGGTCCAGTTCTGATGCTCACATGCTAACTGTAGGTGAATTTGACAGCGGACCCTGGTCAGTATGGGCACTCTGACCAATCTGTGCCTCCACAGCCCCATACACAGCAATCTGTGATGCACTGTGTGTTCTGACTTTTTTCTATCCTAGACAGCATGAACTCAGCAGCTTGTTCTATGATAGCTCTTCTGTGGGATCGAACCAGACCGTCTAGGATTCACTCCTCCATACACATCAGTGAGTCCTTTCTTTGAAGCACTTTTGGTAGGTACCATCCTCTGCATGCCAGGAACACCCCACCACACCTGCTGTTTTAGAGGTGCCATCTACCCATCACCATTTATTAAAGTCACTCAAATCCTCATGCTTGCCTGTTTGTTCAAGAACTGACTGTTCATTCGATGCCTAATATATCCCACTCATTGACAGATACCATTGTAATATCAAAGAGATAATCAATGTTACTCACTTTACCAGTCAGTGGTTGTCAGGACTGACTGGTGTATTAAAGAGAAACAATTGCTACATTAAATATGTCCAGGAATGCTCCATATAGTAAGGTGATAACTTGTACTCCATGTCTGTAATGGGTACCTGTTTTTATATACCATTAAAAGGGAATTCGACCAATTAAAAAAAAACTGCATTACTTTATAAAGACCTAAACGCAGACTCTGATTTCTTTACATTGCTGGTGATTGGAACCAGCCTACCAACAAAAATATTGGATTTAATGTTTATTGTACTTATATTTATAGAATTAATGATTTAGTTATGTATTAGTTATTTTATTCAGATTTTACTAATGACCATTACATTTATCTAATGACCATGAAGGTTCAACTATATTCACAACTTGGTGGCCATTGGGTTCACAATTCCTATCACTACCGCTGTGAACAATTCTGAACAGGCTTTCTCTAAAATGATCAAGTTTTTCAAGAATGATGCATTTAACACCAGTTCATGTTAAATAGCTTTGTTTATATTTTAACATTTAGATTTTTTTTTTTTAAATCAGAATGTCCTTTAATAGCTTTACAAAAAGTGCATTTCTGTTTTCAGAAAATGCTTTTCATACTCTTGGCTGAGATTTAAGGAAATATGGGGAGAAATTAAGTAAAACATGAATGTGTTGTGCCATTTTTACTGTATTTTCCTTACACCAATGTTCAGTAGTTTCAAACAGCATTATTTTCTGCAATAGCATTGGATCATCTTTCTACAATAAAAGCAGTAGTAAGAATGATCGAACTGACATTATGAGTTATTCACAACAGACGTTGCTTACATTTTCATGCTTACATAGAAACCCAATTGCACTTCAACTAATTCAGAAGGAAACCTTAAAAAAATTTGATTCAATGAGATCCATTTCTATCAGTGTGAGGGCTTCTCTGGGCCTTATTCTGAGGATCCAGTCATTACAAGAGATAAAGGGCAAAATGCCTTTGAAATGTCCCCTAATCTTTTAAATTGGATTCATATATCCATTTACACCCATAACTTTATAATGAGCCCCCATCTTAATTGGAGGCTTTGTCCACTGTTCATCATATGAAACCTGCCTCTTTTTGCCCTTGTTACAGTAGCATAAAAAAATGTCTCATGTTCATTAATGCAGCCTTTTCATATCCATTCTGCGAGTGTAGTGACTTCCTAGTGTAATAGGTCTTCTCTCCTCTTCTCCAACAGTAGGAGGACAATGATAAGAGTGTCATGGATGTGTGTAAGAGTGTCACTGTTCTGGGACCAGTTGGCTCTGTAGTAGCTCCACCTTCTCATACAATCCTGTGAATGTATCTCTTTTTCTGTGTAAATACAGTATGTTCCAAATGGGACTTTAAGCCCTGAACTATCCTCTAAATAACCTCACTTTGGTGACATTAACAATGTCATCAAGGGAACTAGTCAGGGTGTGTTTGGGACAGTTTTTTTTCGCCATACAGGATTTGTAAGTACCGTAGCTTGCAAAATGATGCTACCTGTCATATGTTTTTCATTTTTATCGGCTAAATTGCTCCTTATACATGCACCATAATACAAGTCATAGACATCATAAAAAAGAAAATCAACTTAAATCACACCTGTAAATTTACTTTGCTCCTTTTGAAAGGTTCTTGGCTGAGCTATGCAGTTCTTTAAAAATAATCAAATAATAGAGGTTTTATATTCTGTGCAAAGTCTTTAAAGAGAGCATTTAAAACTATTCATGCATGGTATTTTACCCACAAAATGGTTATTTAAAGGCCAATTCTTTGGAATGGCCTTCGGGGGACCAAATGTGGTGCACCAATGCCATTGCTCCAAATAATTTTTAAGAGTGATGGTTGACAAACAAATGTAAACAGTCTTAAGCACTATTACTAGTCTTAGTCTGTATTCCACAGAATTTTGGGTAAAAAGTACATTTCTGT
The DNA here is from genome assembly GCA_037974365.1 of Hydrocynus forskahlii. NCBI lineage: Eukaryota > Metazoa > Chordata > Actinopteri > Characiformes > Alestidae > Hydrocynus > Hydrocynus forskahlii. Next base: position 12,882,502 of record JBBPCX010000028.1, read on the forward strand.
AGAATCTGTATCAAAGTGGATGTCACAAAGATTGCGCTGGTGAACATCCCTTTGAACCTTAAAAGAGCAATGGGACACCCCATACTGTTTAACAAAAGTTGTTCTATAAAGTGCTGAAAGGTTTTAAGACTTGTAACACATCCCTCTGCTACACAGAACCATTTTGTTAAGTGTATGGGGTGTCTCATCTCTCAGTTTGCTATTCAAATAAATGTTCTAAAAATATACAAAATGGAGATGAACCAAGTAACCATGTAAAGAACCATTCGTGAACAGTTCTCCGAATTGTCATGAGTTTATATATAGCCACTGTCTTTTCTAAAGATCCTTGAAGAATTTTACTCTAATTTTTAAGGGTGTACATTTGTTGGGACTGCACATTTTGATGAGTTCCCTGGTTAAACACAAACTGACAGTTAATGGACAAGTTGGACCAAACGTATTTGAGCTGAGAAATCACCAAAACTGACCAGTCAGGACTAGAACTGAAAACGTTTGCAGTTGTATTTAGTGTCTCTTTGTGAGGTATTGTGTGCATTTCTTGCTATTCTGAGCTTGCTATTCCCACATTGCCCATGTTCTTAGTTCCCTCATTCTTTGGTATGTTCTAGTAGATTCTAATTTTAATCTTGGATTCCAGTTTCTGATTATTGGTTCTATAGAGTCAACCCTGTTGTCCACACTGACTAGGATAACTCAAAAACACACAGACTCAGTATTAGCTCCCAAGCTCTTCCTGCCAGTAATGGATCTTGGTTTCACAAAGTCTCTGACTACAAGCGTATTTAAAACCACCACAGACTTTGAGGTGTCAGACCTTCCTGAGACCCCTGGCAGTCAAAATCCACCCCACTGGCTCAGTCACCCTGCTTTTGGCTCTCATTTAATACAGAAGGTAGGGTCTACAAAGTATGCAAACAGTAAAAGCACTGGTAAATAAAGAAATATGTACACAGAACATTAGTATACAGAACATCAAATTAACCTTAAAGATATACAATAGTCCGTATGCCTGTAAAAAGCAGGCACCATATGGTGAGTGGGTTGCAGATGTGGAGTGGGAACTAAACGCCTTGTTGGCACCATTGTGCTTTTTTTGTCTTTGTCAGTCAAAAGTTTGCTCCAACCGAACCGATGAGTGACTTTAACAACTGTCTTCATCCATTTGCATAAGGGGTGAACCACCCCCTCACAACACACGCATCAGAGAGGATACTGGAGAAGCAGTTATTCCTGTCGAACTATGTAATACTGTGCAAAGCTGGCATTCTGTGGCAACTGCGAGAAATAAAAAAAGTCTATTTTGTGCAACAGAAGGACTTTAGGGCTTTTTTTTCTGTGTCTACACAGCTCTGTGTGGGTAGTTTGGCACCCTAGCCAGACAAGGAGAAAACAACAGAATGCCCATTCGCCATACTTTATGCTCACTGCTCACAGCCATACGCCTTACAAAAATATGTTTCTTCAAAGTGTTCATTATTTCAGATTGGTCTTTGAAATTGCTTTTCAATACCAACATGAAATCTACAGGGTTACAACAAAGCATTTGAATATTATGAATGATTTGTCACACATGATTGTTCCAGTCAGATTTCAAATTAGACAAAGATAACCTGGGTAAGCACAAAACATGGTTTTATATACAAGCATTTTGTTTATTGAAAGAAGAACACTATCTAACAATTCAATTCAATTCAATTCAGTTTTATTTATATAGCGCTTTTTACAACCAGGTTGTCACAAAGCAGCTTTAC
>JBBPCX010000028.1:12906917-12927218 GCA_037974365.1 Hydrocynus forskahlii
GTGTGTGTGTGTGTGTGTGTGTGTGTGTGTGTGTGTGTGTGTGTGTGTGTGTGTGTGTATGTATGTATGTGTGTGTAGGTGTGTGTGTGTGTGTGTGTGTGTGTGTATGGGTGTGTGTGTATGTGTGTATGTGTGTGTGTGTGTGTGTGTGTATGTATGTATGTGTGTGTAGGTGTGTGTGTGTGTGTGTGTGTGTGTGTGTATGTGTGTGTGTTGACGTGTCAGTGCAGCCCCTGCACTGTATTGAGCTGTGCTGAAATTCTCCCGCTAGCTCGAGCTTCCCCTAAACATGCTGAGAATTTGCGAGCAGGAGAGGAGACAGATAAATAAAAAAAGAAATGCCTTTCACATGTGAAAGCGGGATACGGAAGGCTTTTCATTCTCTGGTGCTGTTAAATATTTGGGCAGGAGGAATCAAATAAATTACTTATAACTAGGCCCTGCTCTCTTCCTACCCACCCGCGCTCATTTTCCTCCCCCGATTCCCATGTGCATTCTGTTTTTAAGAACCTCCTAGCCGCAGCCTCCATGCATAATGCATACATAAAGTTTGAAACAGTGGTACATGATCTGGAAAACACTCAAGGTGGGGAAGCAGATCGAATCATTTTTACCAAAGCTTTCCACATTAGGCCATCCGCATCACAGCTTGGCACCCTCATTTAAAACCCTTCATTCTTGGCTGTCTTTTATTCTCTGTCACATTTAAAAGCCAAATGGGGAGTTTGAAGGTGAAATACTGTGGGCGATGGGCTCAATGCCAAGATCAAACAGCACAGAGTGAACTGCTGGTCTAGATATGAGGTGTGAGATTTTAGATTCTTCTTCTTTATTTTGGGTGGAGGAAAATTGTGGGGCCCTTACAAAAATGTCACATACATTTCACATGTGAAGTTTTACAAGTAAACATACGTGGGTTTTTTGGGTTTCTTTTACAAACATGAACATGCTTTTTCTACTTGTAGATTTTCTACATATTCTTTCTGTGTGTAGTTTGCATGTTCTCCCTGTGTCTGCACTGGGAACTCCAGTTTCGTCCCACAGTCCAAAGACATGTACTGTAGTTCTGGTGAACTGAAGATGCTGAACTGCCCCTTGTGTGACTGTGCGAGAAGGTGTTTGTTTCTGTGTGCAGTGCAATGGACTGGCAACCTGTCCAGGTTGTCTTTCCATCTCTCACCCTATGAATGCTGGGATAGGAAATTAGCTGTTCATTGGTCATTATAGCATTACAAGAAAATCTATCACCTTAAATTAGACACAACTAAAAAAAACTAGCCCTAACTAGTCAAAAAACTTTGTATGTACAACAAAGTAATAACAAAGTGTTGTATACAAAGTGTTGTATATTTCACTCATTATTTTTTCAATGCATTATCTAGCCTGCACTTTGTATTCCTGGAGGAATGTAGTTTCTTGTCACTGTGCAATGTGTAGATGTTTAAAATGACATTAAACCGCCTTGACTTGACAAGCAGGTTTATAGCTAGGGACTGTAGTCAATTAACACAATAGGTTATTATTACAAGATGTTTGCATCTGACTTTTTTTGGCAGTATATGTAGCCCCTACATATCATGTATAGAAGTGTTAACAACTCTCCTGTCTGATTCTCAAAAGTGTTAGGGTTAGGAATTGAAATGAGGATTAGGTTTTGGATTGAGGTTCAGGTTAAGGTAAGTTTTATGTTTAGGGAAATAAAGGTTAATTTAATGGATACTTAATTGAATGTAAATTAAGGGTAAGTTAAGAATCTACAAAGCAATGTCTACTCAAGTGTTACAATGTTTGTGTTCAAGACTATTGTTGTATATGCTTGTTATATACTGAGACAGATGCAGAATGAAAAACCTCATTTAAGCCTCTTCTGTGTTTCTGTTCCAGAATGCACCATACTGTCCGTCTCTGCTGAATCACGGGTCTGTGGGTGGGGGAGTAGGCATTTGGATCAGTTGAGCATCAGTAACATTTTAAAAGCAGGAGCGATGCAGCACAATAAAGGCGGAAGGAGAGAGCGTGTTTAAATTTAAACCCCTTAAAAGGTGTCTCCTTCCACCAGCTTCGCCCAAACCCCTGCCTGGAGACTGGAGGTGTCTAGAGGCTATTTAAAACATCAGCTTCCACTGGTGTTTCAAGTAAATGCCAGCTCTACAGAGACTAAAACTGAAGAGTAGAAAGCACGGCAACCCTTTTGTTTTCCCTTTTGAGATGTGGAGAGATTGCAGCCAGATTGCTTTGCTTTGAGTTGAGAGTTTAAGGTGTTCAAGAGAATAGACGGGGAGATTAATAAAAGATTATGTGTCGGGAGCATGCAAGTAGAACGGATAGAATCTGAGGCAATATGGAAATTGAGGCATTTTTAGCTTTTTTTCTTCCCACAAATCCTCACATGGTGCTTAGGCTTGTTTGATTTCTCTTCTTTAATCCACCTATTTAGTCATTTTCCCAATGTATATGTAGATTTAACAAACCAAAAAAATGAAACCAGCTAATGGTTTACATGTTGGAATAAAGAAAAGCATCAAAAAATGCACTTGCAGAACATTAAAGCAATAAAGATGCACTGTGAGGGGGCTCCCACATGAGCTTAATAGATATAAAGCACTACTCAATCCTTTATTTGGCTGCGAAACTTATATGGATAAGTTTAATTAAATAAAGAAGGTTCACTGAGATTAGCAGTACCAGAAATGGGTAAAGAAGGAGAAAGGCTGATTTTCTAAGCAACATTGACTATATTCACACACTAGCCATAGAATCTGGGTATAAGTCATCTTTCAAAAAAATAAATAAATAAATAAATAAATTTTTTTTTAATATATATATATATATATATAGAGAGAGAGAGAGAGAGAGAGAGAGAGATGATATTCAAATGAAAATGTGTATTTTATTGTGGAACAATATTTCAATATTTTTTTAAGGTATTTGAATTACCGTTTAATGATGAAATACACAGTTTTTATTATAAAACATTTTTCAGGTCATTTTAGCACAAAATCTAGCATAAATCCAATTAACATTAGAAAAACCTTTTGTAAAATCTTGCACAATAGTGTGAAGGATTAAATTGTCAAATGTCATGAATGTAGGTAGTCAATAGGATGAGACTTTGTGTTTTGAATGTGAAACATTTAAATTAGTTTATTTTGAGCAAAAACAAAATTCAGTCTCAAAACTACATTACTCAGAAACATTTTTGTGAATATTGTTATTAGGGCAAAGGAAAGAGGTATATTGTGACATTCTACTTAAATTTAACGGGAAATAAGGTTTTCACACAACATGACATAACACATGCCAAGATGATGCCAAGTGTGGAAAGTGCTAGGCCTACATTGGACAAACTGGAATTCAGAGTTCGCGGCCTCGGTCATTCGCAGATTTTTTCTCATAACCTAACTATTAATTGTTTACGGAAGCCTCAGCAAACTCATGGAAACCGCAAATATCCTCCGCTTTTTTCCCTTTTTTCTTGCCAATATATCGTGTTTTATGCAATTTTGTGCTAGTTTTGTATTTTTTATTACTGTAAATTCAATGAATACTGTATATACCCTGCTTATACCAAAGAAAACGCGCTTACATTCATTACAGTACAGTCTATACAGGGATAACTTCGATATTTTCCATTCTAGCACCGCGGGACACAGCAGTTCAGTGTAAACTGTAAAGTATGTAGAAGGGTTTGCCTTTACATGTTTTTAAGGATAATATATTAAGCTGAGTTTAAAATGAAATTAAAGTTTTTGGGAGCATATTTGGGGGCATTTTAGGCATTTTTTTTAACCACATCACAAATTTCGTTTTTTCACAATTCACGGGTGCTCTTGGAACGTAACCCCCATGAATTTCGGGGGTCTACTGTACACAGATTGAATTAACATGCTAAAATGATCTATTTATTTAGACATATACACAAAAAATTGACAAACAGGATTTTGCCATAAAAGGTGTTTAGTTCGAGCATGAGAATGTCAAATAAGTATTCAAAATATGAATATTGCTGCATACATGTTACCAGCAAGCTTACTCTCCTGCACATGTACTCTCTGTCACCTGAGGCTTCTTCTGTAACACCAACCAAACTACAGTAAACTGTAGTTTACTGTTGTTAAAGTCATCAAGGAGAGGAGGCACAGGCGCGGATCTCCATAATGTGGGGGTTTATTAACAAACAACACAATACCGAACACTACAAATGAAAACCAGGCTCGGGGGCCAGACGAGGACGAGGAGGTGATGGAGAAGAGAAGGGTAGAGAAGGAGAGCATAGAACAAGACAGACAGGTGAGCGAACACTTCCAAACATAACATCAATGCACCACACCCACAACGAGGGCAGCGCCCCTAAATATACCCCCTACCAGGGCTAATCAGTCCTTTAGAGTAACAATCCCTAGTTGCCGAAATGAGGTGAGGCGCCGAGATAAGGTGGGCTGCCGAAATGAGGTGGGCTACTGAGATGAGTTGGGTTGCCGAAATGAGGTGGGTTGCCAAAATGAGGTGAACTACCGAGATAAGGTGGAATCGAGGAGTACGCTGAACCAATTTAAACTGAACTGAGAGAGCTAGAACTGAGAGAAGCGGGCCTGACCGGGACTGAGCTGACCTGAACAGAACTGAAAGAAGCCAGGCGGAGAGGAACCGTACTGGACTGATCTGGATTGGACTGGGTGGATGAGATGACCGCTAGGCGGCGAAAGGTGGCTAAAATGGCGGCGACGCTGAACTGGTCGGCTGAAAAAGCTTTAGGGCGAACTGGGGTTGTACATTGCTGCGCCTTGCTGGGTGGTGCATTCTGTCACGGGTGGGTTCTCTCCGAACTGGGAAGGAGAGGAGGCACAGGCGCGTATCTCCATAATGTGGGGGTTTATTAACAGACAACACAATACCGAACACTACAAATGAAACCCAGGCTCGGGGACCACACGAGAGGACGAGGAGGTGATCGAGAAGAGAAGGGTAGAGGAGGAGGGCATAGAACAAGACAGACAGGTGAGCGAAAACTTCCAAACATAACATCAATGTACCACACTCACAACGAGGGCAGAGCCCCTAAATATACCCCCTACCAGGGCTAATCAGTCTTTAGACTAACAATCGCTGTGGCTGGTGGAAGGTCCCTAGTCCTCCAGCGACCTCTAGTGGTCGCTGACTGGTACTGTGACAGCTACGACACTGCTTGTTTACACAAACTATGTAGACCAGGTTTCCAGTCCTGTCAGTCATTTCTGTGTTGTCAGTCAAATGTTCATGGGTGTCAAACGGCAAGCAGCCTATGTATGAACTTTCTTTCCTAAATCTTGCAGTTCATTGTACACCATTACTTCTCAGCATCAGTTTGATAGAGTTCATGGTTTTGTTTTAGATTTGTGTTTGTGCTCTCTCACTACAATACCCAGCATGCATTGCACAGTTATAACTGTAGGGAATCCTTACAACAGTCCACACATCCTGACTGATTGTCAGGTTCAGACCAAGATAGCCCCAAGCGCAGAGTCAAACAGGCAAAAACATCCTGTTAAGCAATGAAAAACAGATATTGGCAGTTCCAAAACCAAAAGGCAGTCCGATTAGCAGACAGTTTCAAATCTTGGTACAAGAATGTAGTCTAAATAGTCAGAGTCCAGAAATGCAAGTCCAGATCAGCAAACAAAACAACACTTAGTATGCAAGGGCAGTCCACAGCGATACTTCGCAAATTTGAATGAGCAAGGTATTTATGTCCATTAATTAGTGCCACATGCTGAAAACTCATGTGATTTAGATCTAGGCATTAGGAGTCATCATGGGGAATAGGGGCTGAGTTTGAGGTTGGTGTTCTTCCGGGATCTGACACTGATCCAGGGGCTAATAAATAAATCTGCTTGCATTGGTGATACAGCACAATTCTATTTCCTTTGTTATAGGACTAGTTTAGTTGAATAATTAAAATAAATTGTCCCAGGCATCCATGCCAAAGTAGTCTTCCAAAATGTACTTCTACTTAAACAATACATCATCAGAAGGGAATTTTCCTAGTGTTTAAACCAGGAAATTGTGTTTTTAGAAAGTACCACAGCATCATGTAAGACATGAGTAAGTATGTTTACAATAGACGAGGCAATGGTTACCTTTTTCATTTTGGCTTGTGCGTTCCTTTAACAACCTCTTAATTCATTTATGTGGGACAGCAAATAGAGGCTTCAAAACTAATCACAGAGCATGAGCGATTTTATTTTCGAAAACACAGTTTATTTTTCCTATCGACAAAACTTATTCACACCCAAAATAAAAACACATCCTCAGCAGGCTATAGGAAAATATTACCCCTTTCCACCTTTAATAGCATAGTGATATCCACAAAGATCTTCTCCCTGACTGAATGAGTAAGCATCTTCCTGTCCTGTGTGACATAATGAATGGCCTCCTTGTGAGTGCCGTGTTATTTGCTATAAGCACAGTTCATTTTCTTGCCTCATTGCCCATAGAGAACATCACTTTTGCCATCGCACATGAGTTAATCTGCTTCCAGCTGCCTTGCTAGGAAAGAAAACTCTTGGAAGGTACTGATGCATGAACAAGCACTGTGTTTGGAGGTGAATTCAGGTGCCTGTGTGGAGGGGGAATATATAGAAATCTCTCCTTATCCATGACATTTCTTCAGGTTTTAGTCCCCGTAGTCAATACGGCATTTATAAAGTGGCCAGTTCTGTCAATACATAAATGTTCATTCATTGCATTGGGAGCAAACATCTGTGAAAACATGATTCATACATTTTCATGAACTCTCAGTTATCTGGTGCTCAAAGCAAGGTCAAAATATATTGACACAGATGTCTTGATTCAGTTTTTCAGCTTCAGTTTTTGCTAATATTGAGCCTAATGTAGTATTTGTAAGCAGTATTTTAATGGGTACTCAGACAACAGAAATGATAGCCAGATGAAAAGGACAACAAGCTATAAGCTAAAGTTAACAGGATATCTACACAGATTCTATACCTCTTTTAGCTTTTATAAGAAGGTAGTTAGGCTAGCAGTCGTGATTGAGCAGTCATAGTTTTAGGCTGCAAAAAGGCTATCTTCTCTCATTCTGAAATATTTTAGTTTTGAATAGACTACCTTTTTGAAACAAGCATTTTGTTTCAAAATGCTAAGTGAATCCACTGTTTCTCACTTACAGATTTACATCAGACTTTGCATTTATGTATCAATTAGTCCTTTAAAGATGTCAGGAATAAATAATAGATTGTTTTTTCATCCCTTTATTTGTGTTACATGATGGTAGAGCAAGTCATCAACTAGAACATTTAATTGGACAGCACTTAAAGAGTTAAACCTACATTTTAATGTTCTCTGTAGAAAATGAACTATAGAAAGAAGAAAAATGAACACTATATATTGTAATCTTTTGTCAAGTCTCTCTTCCAGTCCATCGGTTTGGGGGTGGTAGCCAGAGGTCTGTAGAGATCTGCCATCAGCTTGGAGATGAAGAGTGTACCCAGGTTAGAGATCAAGTCTTTAGCGAAACCCCACCCAGCTGAAATGTAGAACCAAATCTCCAACAATTCTGGTGACATAGTCCATGATCACCAGGATATACTCATGGCCCCAGTCAGACTTTGGGAGTGGCCCTATCATGCCCATGCCCACCCACTCATGTCTGCCCTCTCAAAGGGGATGTTGATGATGGGTAATGGCACTAGCAGGGTTGGGTCCAGCTTCTGGGGCAAGGTCCGTTGGCACTGAGGCTGTTTTGGATCTCAGAGGCCGTGCTTTTCCAGGGTGTTGTGTGCTCCCAGGTGGCCACCAAGTGAATGAGTGTGAGCTAGGTGCATGATGGTATTAATCTTGGAGTGGGGAATGACAAGCAGATTGGTGGGCTCCCCTCTGGTCTGGCTGTTGTCTTTCTCCCTAATGCTTCAGCCACTTAACTCCCCTCTCTGGTGGCCTGATGAGACAGAACAGTGATAGAGTTAATGGAGGAGAGGGATTACCTTTTGGGCTGGCATTTTTGGCATTGTTCTTGTCCAGGGCCATGAGGGTGGGTCGGGTTTGGACCCTGGGCTGATGCCCAAGTCAACATATGACTGGGGTCTACGCTGGTCTTCATCCCCGCAGCTCTTCTTTCCTCGGGCCATCCGCTCTACAATCTCCTTGGGTGACAGAACCTCCCACTTTCACAGAAGGGCATCCATCTTAGAAATTGTGAAATTGGTTGGTGAGGGTGGAGGTCAGAACCTATACCGGTCCAGGATCTTCCCGTGAGGGGTAGTGTGCCACCACTGGGAAGGCATAGTAGTAAGGAGTGGGGAAAGGGCTTCCCTCCATTCTGTTTCTGGCCACCTCTCCTGCAGGGCCACCCTCTCAAAGGTACCCAGGAACCCTTCCATGTCATAATCGTGATTTTGGGGAAGTGCAGGTTAATAAGGAGGGAGCTTGGGCTCTGATGAGTAGTCAGGCATGCAGAGGGTCCATTGGCTGCTTGGGGAGGATCCATTGAGGCAGCCAGAACGTCTAGGGAGAGGATCTCAGGCAGTCATATTTCCTCTACATAACATACACAACAAGCTATCAATGTAGTCAGAGAGAAGCACATATCTCCATCGAAGCAGCTCTGTGGCTCTTTTATATGGTCTTACCCGCAGGCCACGTGCTCTTTTTTTCAACCTGTTGAGACTACATCATTTCAAGAAAATGTTTTCATAATTTTTATTATCCAAATAGCTCAGCAGTAAGAAGAAAATTAAGGTCAGGACAAAGAGGAGGATATAAATATAAAAAGCCAAGCGATCACAACATCTACTTAATTTCTCTCTCTCTCTCTCTCACTGTCTCTCTCTCTCTCTCTCTCTCTCTCTCTCTTGTCTCTCTTTCTCTCCCTCTCTTACACTCCTACAACAGGCTGCTGTAATGCTCGAAGATGCATCAGCCCACCACTGGGCCTGCAGCCCACTTGCCCATTTCCTCCAGCCCTCTGAACCCTCAGCCCAGAGAAGGCAGTGACTCAGTACAAACTTTGAGACCCTTGAGGTAAAATGATAAAAGCAGCCTCCACACTTTGTGTTTAGCAACTCCTCTAATCACTGCAGTAACCTGGTAGTAAGGGTCCTAATAGGACAAACTGACTTAAAAAAATTGAATGTGATAAAAACTGTGAGCCAAACTCCTTGCCTGAACTTTTTGCACTCATTTTAATGATTAAATAGTAAGTATTGTAATGTCAAACCCTTGTCCTGTCTACATGGTTCAATGTATTTGTAAAGTCTACACTGCACTGAAATCCAATATGACACACAACATACATAAACCTACATAAACATTTATGTCATTTTCAGCATTGACAAAAGTGTTCAATACCCCCACTTTTGCTGAAACGCGATTCCATCCCCCCACTTTTGTCAGATTAATTGGTCGTGATAGTATTTATAATTTGGCTTCCCCATCCCAGAACACCCAGGTTCACTATTGTTGACATAAAGTCAGTTTTTCGTTGCAGTTCAGTGTCCTGGAAGTACCCATGAAGTACCGAAAAAAGTGGATTGTGATGAAATTTAGCACAATTATAGTAATACATTATATTCCCCGTTCATAGGTAGTGGTGCTGTAGAATGGGACAAAGCAACAAAATTCAGTGGGTGTTGCATTGCTTTATTTTTGTGAGGCTACTGCATTGAAAGCTTATTTGAATCCAGCTGTAGGCAGTATGTCACCTACACTGTTTTAATCTTCATGTGTAAAATACACTCAATTACAGGTTTGAAAGTACAGTTTTCTGTACCAAAGCTAAATTCCCTGTTGCGTGTGGCATACGTGACTGACATAATGTTGTTGTCTATTTGTTAATCCTTCGGTTAGAAGAGTGTGAAATTAAATCTATGGTGATTGCAACTGTGCATTGGTGCACTGGTGATAATGAGAGTTTATGAATGGGCAATGAGTTCAGGCATAGTCATTTTGAGCACTTCCTCTTATTACTTCAATTCACTGAATATTCCTACAACTGTGCTAACACATAGCAGCATGAATTCCACCACAGCCAGTAGGCATTTGTGTGGACTAGTTGACACTTCCTGCACACTGCCACTACAGCCTTCATCAAATCTGAAGCATATGGTGCTGTATTCAGAGCTTTTGTGGATACTTAAAAATTGGTTCATCGTATCGGTAGGAACTGTGTATGAATATTAAGTGTTTCTTAAGCTTTTTTTCCTAAGGGAAAAAAAGTTATGGCACAATACAGGCACAATACACCAATTCTTATAAATAATGTAATGTATTATTGATAAATAACCACATTAAACTGCTGTTGCTTCAAGCAGAGAAACTCAACATTAAGCTATAGTTGCCATGAAACATGACAATCGAAAATAACTTTAAAAACTTCTTTTAACAACTTGCATTAATACAAATTTAATAAGATTGAATGTGTAGGCTGAATAGCAAGTATTCAGACTTGGGTAAGCCAGTCGGAGTTCAGAATCAGTACTATCCATTTTATGGTGGCAAATAAAGACTTCTTCTTCTTTTACTTTTTTGTCTCCTTCTGATTTTACTGCTGTTCTCTGAGCCTGCACCTCCACTGAGATTTATTAAGTGCATTTTGCAGTGTTTGTTCCCTAATCGCACAGCACTGATTCACAGGCATTGTTCTTAGCAATAGAGCTGTTGTGCTTCTCCTCCGTTTCTGAAACACCCACTGCTTCATTTTATCTTCTTCTCAGTCTCTTCAGCTCAAACGTTTCTGTGGCTGGTGTAATGTAATGGCCCCCTGCCTTCATTTCAAATCCGTAAGGAATGCTATCTTCTCTCTCTCAGTTTTGTATTGTCTGAGTTGGTGGGTCAGTCATATTCTTATGAATCTAACTGCTTTGATGGACCACAGTCAAGCCTTTTTGCCACTGGTGAGCATTTTCATGGCACAAACTGTTCTATAGCACTAGCTCTGTCTGAGCGTCACATTAGACTAAACATTGTCAGTGTGGTTTCTCCTTTGAAAAGTAAGAGTTAGTCTAAAAAGAGTTAGTCTAAAAAAACCATCCCCAGTCTCCACTATTGACTATTGTTAGAGTATCTGACAGCCATGGTCTGCTTAGCATGCAACAGACATGAGACGCTCCATCTAAGGTTAAGGCTAATGCTATAATAGCTATGCTAATAGCGTTTTCAAGGGAATTCGGTGGCTGTCATGACTTTATGATACAGAATTCATAATGCGCATCAGGTACTCCTACTGAGTACATACAATCACTGCTTAATTTGTCATGTAAACCTTGCAGGAGATAATGCACTTCTGGGTCCCTAAGTAAAGTTATGACTCCCATTTAAAGAAGTTTGTTACGATTTAAAATACATTTTCTTTAATACCATCATTTGAGGTCTGCTTTCAAGAGTGCTGACAGTTTCATAAGGTGTTATGAAATCTTTTCTGCTTCCAATAATAAAAAAACACAATTATTCAATTTTTTTAATTAAATGTAAAGGGAACATCCCAAAAAGTGACTGATGAGTAGTCTTCATAAGGCAGAGCTTGTGCATTTGTTCATTATGTTCTCGCTAGGTGCTGTTCTCCTCTGTAGCTCATTTTCCAGCCTCCGATTTGTGTGGGAGTGTTATCTTCCCAATCTGTTTCTGCAAATTAGGCTACCAATGCTTAAAAACAGCTGCTTCTTTCTTTGTGCACAAAAGTGATATTAAATATTCAACTTAATGCATTCTGAGAAGTAACTTGAAGGGTTTGTTTTGGTTTTTCTCCTGAATATTTTTTTTTTTGTAATTATAACCTATAAAGCCTTGTGAAAGAAGAAATCACTCCTCACGCTGGGGAAATGCACATATGTTTTTATTGTTTTTTGTTTGTTAGGGGTTATTTTTACATGCAGGGATAAATAATTTGTCTTCTTCCCAGCTCACTGATTTTATGATTGCTGTCTAAAAGTTCCAAGTAATTCATAACATTCCCCCTGTCTAATAAACCAAGGCACGTGAAATATGTCATTAAACCTTTTCTTAATAACTCTGGAAACATAATTACAGCATGACTATGTTTTGCTTTTAAAACCTGTCAACCCTGTCAAATGAAAAATGGGTCTTGCGTTCCACTCATTCTAGGTCTTTGACATTGTATTTCAGTTTGGTTGCAGATAGTAGCAGATAATTTGACTCTTTGCTCTCTAAATTTCTGATTCTGTTGACTGAGGCTGAAACTAGAAGAGAAATTAATACCTTATAAGAAAATACAGTCAAGTTCATAAGTTATTGCTAGTTTTAAAAAGCGTTGAATGAAGAAAGGTGGTCAAAAAAAGTATTTCCAAAATCGCCTTAGAACGTTGTCAGTGCCGTAGCCCTATTAGTAACAATCGCCCTGTTAATTCAATAGACTTACAGCCTCATTACGCTATTAGCACCATAGCGCTTTTAGTGTCAGAACCCCTTTATCACCACAGATGCTGTAGCTGTTGCATTGTTAGCATTATGGCCACACTCCTGTTAATGCCACATTCCTGTTAGTGCCACAGTCTCAAAGTGCCATTACCTTGTTACCCAAGGCTCCTTAGCACCACAGCTATGTTCTATCAAAGGCCACCTAGCGCTTTTCTTAGAGAACTCTATACTGCAGTACTGCCTCTTATTAGTGCAGACCTGTAAGTGAGGAAATGGAAAAACGTGAGGATGTGACAATTTTGAACAATATTCACATATGAAATACTTAAAAGATTTTACATGGTCAGTAAAATCACTTATTTCTCTTGTGCTAGCATGTTGTATGCTAGTAGCAGGCAAAGCTGTGATTTTAATTTTTATTTCAGTAAGTTTTATTGGCATTCAGTGTTACCAACTTTCAAATTTTAGATGTGAAGTTCTCTATGTGATGTGTTCCAGTTGTTTTTCAGGCATATAAGATATTTACAACTTGGGTCATAATGAAATACTTATCTTTAACACAACAGTTGTTTTACTCCAATTGGTCCACATTTTCAAACCATCACATGATTATCTCTACACTGTCATGATTATGGCCTTGATTACTAGAAGTGGAGCTTTATGAATTGCCCATTCCTCTCCTGAAAATACTTGCTAAGAATTTATGCCTTTTATGATATTTATACATTTTGTTTATTTTATATTGTTGTTTTGCGCAATTTTGTATCTCTCATACCTGTAAAAAACACAGTTCTCTCGGTTGTGATGGGTTTTCTTAGTAGAGCTTTAGAAAAACAACTGGAATTAAGTTTGCTTTGGTACCTTTCGACATCACATGACTCATGATGTAAATGGCTGCTCATATTCTGATTAATTATTCTCACAATTTAAGGATGATTGAGTCAGCTTCCAACAAGCCACTCTAAATTATGGAAATGGTGGACAGTGTTCTTCTGAAACCGGCTAACCCTCTTTCTTCAAGGCAAATTGGATTCTGGGGTCTTAAAAAGGCTTCGTGATTCATTTTAGATTCATTCAAATCAACTGGAAACAATATTACTGTGAGCACATTCCTGTGTAATGATCCTGTGCTCGCACAGAACATTTTGCGTTCTTCTGGCCCCACAGCCAAAGAAATGACGTCTGTGCTGCAGACTTGTAATGCATCTAGGATTGAATTAGACTGAGTTTAGACCTTTGATGACCATTTCTTAAGTATAAGCTTGCACCGGACTATAAAGAGATAAGAACATAGAGCATAATTGATATACAGCCACAGATGCTGTAGTTTACTAGATAGGGCAAGATTCACAGAACACTAGCAAAAACTTTTTCAACTTAATGAGAAATTGTATGGCAAAATTATTAATTAATAACTGAATGACACAGCTTTAAGGAACTAATTGGTTACTTAATTCTACTACTACTACTACTATTACTACTACTACTACTAACACATAATAATAATAATAATAATAATAATAACAGTTAACTGAATAACTGAATGATGCTCTTCTCTTATCCAGCCTTATTACATGCTATGAAAGTATCCTTCTGTGGGCAGAGCATGGATAGGTCAGTTTATAGGTTAAGTTTCTTAATGATCTGTGCTGCCCTGTGCCCTTGTGCCCCATACATGATGGACACTTAATCTCAGGTTACCCTAGCTCACCACTGTGTCTAAAGCAGAAAAGTCCTGCTATTGGTGATCGCTGCATTCTGATTTGCGAGACAGCAGCTGGGATTACCTATTTAGGAATTAATCCCCTGCCCTGCAAAATAGAGTTATAGGTCTGAGGCGGAATGCGTGCAGATTGAGCACAGATGACATTATTGTGATGAGGTTTTGTTCCCCACGGTGACTTATCTTTCGATCAAGTTCCTGCCTCGACTTTCTCCTTGTAATTAAATCCTTCTGCACATTTTTCTCATCCTGAGTGACTCCTTTTAGATGTGCATGGCATTTCATACAGATAACTATTTACAGTATGTGGCTGTACCACCAATGTGAAGTAATAGATAATGGACCAAGTAACCTTATTTCCGTATTTATGATATGTTTCAGCATCTAACTAATAAGTGTGTTCAGATGTAATTTGGGTAAAAAGTCACATAAAATCATGCAGATTTTAGGACAAATATTTGGCTAAAATAGCTGTGATAAAATCTCCAGAATTTTCAGAATCCTGCTGTACTAAATTCTATCTGGGCTGGTTTGTTTTATTTATAACTTGTTTTATCTGTCTTGTGATGAGAAGCCCTGCATAAGTGTGATTTTGCAGGATGTAAAGTGAGGTGAAATCCCACACAGCCTCAAGGGTGTTACAGACACATGTATATGTGTGTGTGTGTGTGTGTGTATATATATATCCAATGAAGCCGTGGATCAGCAGTCACGGCTTCAGTCCAATGCAGATTTTTTCTGAGAACCGAACTAATAATTGTTCGCTGAAAACCCAGCAGTAACGTGGAAACTGCAGATATCCTCCACATTTTTTTACTTTTGTGACGTGCGGTTCTTGTCCGCAATGTCACCTCGTCCTCGTGATGGTCTGCTAAGCACGACGCCCAAACATAAACCCTGCAGGAGGACAAAATGCCGTGACGAACGAGGCCCAGACGTCACAGCTTTTTTCATAGCAATGTATTATTTTTCATACATTTAAGTGCTAAATTATTAAGAAAAATATAATTGACTAATTTTGTAAAATGAATATTAACGTAAATTCAGCCACATTTCCATATAAAAAATAACTATACATTTTTTGGTACCGTGGAGAGAAACACAAAGAAAGCGTGTCTTGGGATGGTGAAATACCGCTGTACTCAGAGGCAGGAGGTGTGAAAGTAGCTATTTATTTCTCCTTGCTGCTGATTGGCTGTTGCCCTTTGATGCAGCAGCAGGCCAGAATTTCCCCCATGGAGCATCTCGAGTGTTCTCGTGTTTTTCGTTTTGTTCTTCTTAAAGCACTGTATTTTTATTACTGTAAATTATATTAATTGATTACTGTATTTTCCTGCTTATACCAAAGAAAACGCACGTGCATGAATTACAGTACAGTCGGTACAGGGTAACATCAGTATTTTACATTCTAGCACAGCAGGAGTTCAGTGTAAAAATGAAACAAAGTGTTTTGGGAGCCTATTTTTCACTTTACACGGGTGCTCTTGGAATGTAATATATTGTATTTACTGCATATATATATATATATTTATATGTATATATATATATATATAAATTACATATATATACATATAAATTTTGTTAATATATACACTTGGTTTGCAAACACTCTAAACAAATAAGGTGCTTTTTAACAGCAGTAGTCCCTTTAACACAGTTACACTTAAACATTAATGTAATCAAATCAAATATAAAACCAAAGCTATTTGCCACTGCCAGTGCAGTTCCAGACTCAATTGTGTATTTCCAGACTCGAGTCTTGTAACAGCCTCTTGTCAGGCTGCTCCAACAAAAACCTAAATAAGTCCAGAATGCAGCAGCTTCACTAGAGTCTTCACTAGAGCCAGGAAATTCGACCACATTAGTCCAATATTATTAAGACTTCATTGGCTTCCAATCAAATTTTGAACTGACAACAAAATGACATATAAAGCCTTAAATGGCCTCGAACCTGATTACCTCTTTGAACGTAGCTCTTACTGTGAACCTTCACGGTCACTGCGTTCTCAAGGTGCTGACTACTTACTTGTCCCCAGAATTATGAAAGCTTCAGCAAGGGGAAGAGCGTTCTCATATACAGCCCCCAAGCTCTGGAATGCTCTTCTGAACAACGTTCGGGACTCAGACACAGTCTCAATATTTGAGTCCAGGCTGAAAACATACTTGTTCAGTCAGGCTTTTTGTACTTAATTCTTCCTGTTAGATGGAAGGTGTAGAGCTGGGAGGCAGTGGGCACAGAGAATTCAAGTAACTGTGGCACTGGTGTTGTCACCCCACCACATCCCCACATTCATTCAGGTGGAGGTGCGCCGGTGTCTCAGGGTGCTCTAATGCCCATCATACCTCTCGGTTCTGCCCTTTCCAGCTAGGCTGCTTTAGCTAGATATGCCGGAGTCTTAATTTGCGCTCCTCACAGAAATAATCCTCTGCCAATTTGAACAGAACTAACTCTCTTCTCTGTTTTCTCTGAGGGGAACTGCTGCACATTTGTTCGACTGACCACCGTGGGAGCCCCCTGCCAAATTGCCCTCAACTGGTTTCGGCTCCACTCACGCCCTTCCCAAAGTTGGGGCACCTGCTGCCTAAAACTCCAGCGGAGATTGTTTATGGACTACAGACTCTCAGTTCCTCTTCCAACAAAATTGACCTCTATGGACACTTAGTGAAACCAACTATGTTAGTCGTAAATGGCCTGTATGTCAATAATCTTGTTCATGAAAGGCTTCTCTTGTTATTTATCCCCATAAAGATTTTCGTTCCTTTCTCTGTGGTTCGACCTGAGGAGGATGGGTTCCCCTTTTTGAGTCTTGGTTCCTCCCGTGGGTTCTTCCTCCAGCTGAGGGAGTTTTTCCTCGCCTCTGTCACCTTTGGCTCACTCACTAGGGGCTTGGACCTGGACTCTGTAAAGCTGCTTTGTGACAGCTTGGTAGTAAAAAGCGCTATCTAAATAAAATTGAATTGAATTGAATTGAATTATCTAGTTTGTTTTAGAAAAACAAGTTTCTCTCAGAGTCCAGAGCATGGACGCTGGAACCATTATAGCAGGGGGATGGGTCCCCCACTTTTTCCCTCCTGGACGACAGCCGAGACGTAGAGCACTGCGCACACACACCACCACCCCCACTACCCCCACCCCCTGACCAGGTACCAATGGAAACATTTTTCTTTTATCAGGGAGCAGCATAAACAGTCTATGTTCAGTAGCAGGTGTTTCTGTTAGAGTGAGGTGAAGTGATTGAGCACAAAAAACATTTCAAAATAATAGTAATACAAAAACTGCGTTAATGCGCAGTAAAATAATTGTTGGCATTGAGTAAATAATGCGTTAACGCAATAATAACATGTTTGTTTTATATATATACACATGATTATTGCAGTAACACATTATTTACTTAATCAAGACATCTTAGGTTAATTTTACATTGACACATAAAATTTTATTGCACTAGTGTTTGCATGTCAGCATCCTCATCTGATCTAACAAACTGCACTTCCAGAGCAACCACACCAGGGTTTTTTTAAATCAAACTAAACCTGCCCAGTCTGAACACACCCTAAATAATCAGCTTAATAATTAGCTTGTTGAGACCTATGCTTCTTGGGCAAATTATTTATCATTTTGTGAGTGAACAAATAGTGAATGTGTGACAAGTTAAAATTACAATGCACTTTGATTTCAAGAAAAAAATGAAAAAAGGGCAGTCATAATGGTTGTGTAACTATCCTGTATTAAGATTAAAAAAGTTCATAAACTGTAGATGTAAAATAATTCATAGTGTAGTTTAAGAAAATATGGCAAAAAGTTAATATTGTTGTTTAATGTGATTAAAATAGTACTATAATAAGCTGTTATTTATTTCATTCTTTATTTTAAAAATGCTTCATGATCCAGTTTTCAGCGATCGGCAAAGTGGGCTGGATCTGGTAATCTACCACCACGTAATTGGGGGAATCGCGGCATTTACCTCACTTGAGTAAAAGATATCCGTGAGGAAACATCACTTTATCACTCTTGTGATCTTTTCTCCCCATCCTTTCAGGTATATTGGAAATGGAAATGTGAAAATATATGTAATTTAATCCTAATGGTAGTTAGTATGTACTATTAAAAAGTTAGAGGGAATGCATACATTTATGGTTCAAGGAAACTTATTGGAGTGTGAAATGCATGAACGGGGTCTGCTAGCCAACAGCGCTTAGCCAGATATCGCCGCCATTTCATTTGTTTTGCGTATGTACGTTTGTAATTGGAATAAACACAGTTTTGTTTTAGAGCAATTTGTATGAGGGTTTGCAACCATAGCCTAAAGAACTATTGTTTCCATGTCTGTTTTTTTTGTGTAATCTGAGCAGTTGCAAGCATGACAAATATGCATAAATTGTGAAAGTAGCAAGCTGTTACTGATTTATAGTATATGTTCAAAGCACCTATGGTGGAACAAACATTTTTATTATTAATATATATTTCTGTTTGCCTTTCAACGTTAGTAACTACTGATTTGTCATTTTGTTAGAGTAAATGTGTTGTTATTCTGTATCTTGCCATGTTTTGAAATGTTCTTCTATTTCCTCCAGCATTTGTTGTGCACAAGAAGGACTGCAACATGCTTTCACAAGCAGTTGAAAATGTGTATTATTATTATTTTTATTATTATTATTATTATTATTATTGTAAAATCTGGTGTCATGTTTGAATATGACTTGAGTAAAAGTTATCGGTGAGGAAACACCACTTTATCACTCTTGTGATCTTTTCTCCCCATCCTTTCAGGGCGTAAAAGATGTACTGGTTCAGCTTAGACATAGCAAAGAGGCCTTGGGTTGTCCCTCTAAATCACCCCAACATCTGAAAAGCTTTATTTGTAAAATGTCGCAGGGCTTCAGAATTGTTGCACCTCTGCCATCCCTTGGGTGACTTAACCACTGCTTTGTGTTTTTGCCTTCTTTTTACTCTTGCAGCTTTCTTCTCTAAATGTACCTATTTTTCTTCCACTACTGATTCTAGAAGTATTTTACTTTCGAACTTCATAGAACCTCCAAGCTACAGTTTGTTTGACTCCAGCTCCTTTTTTAATAAAGTGGAGATCTATAACCGCGAAGCTCCAGTGGTGCCTACTAGCCAGAGAGTCTCTGGTAATGAATAAGTGTTGGCTTTCTCATTGTGGGAAATATTGCGAGGCTGAGAAACTGTATAGTTTTCTTCTAGTGAGTATGGCATGAGGGTGATTAAGGAGGTTACAGAGAATTGGGGTGCCCAGGTAGAGTTATGAATGGAGCTCACAGGCGAACATTCTGGACCTCGGAAGCTGAAAGGTTTGCCAGGCTGGGGTGATTGAGGCAGTCAGTGGAAACAGCTCTGAACTACAAGTGTAGCAAGCAGCAGTTCCCCCATTCTTCTTCTGCTAATAATACAGTCTCCTGGGGTTTGAAGAAGGAACTTTTGTTCAACTTTGTGCCTGACACATTTCCCACTCAACAGCATGCAAGGTGATATTCCCAGAGTGCAAAGCTGGAGTACAAGAAGCTGTTCCAGAAGTAAAAGTTGAAAGAGAGATGGCGCGGGCCTAAGTGGATAACAAAATTCATTGATCTCGCAGTTCTTGGAAATAATACGAGCACATCAGAAGAAGTATGAGCACATCAGAAGAAAAAAAAATGAAGGAAAAAAAAGAATCTTAACTAAAAATTATGTTTCCAACATATATTTCAACACTTCACGTGTGGAAAAGAAAGAGCTATTTTCACTGGTACATACACTTTATTAGAAAAACTTGGCCCATTTATGAAGTATGAATACCCTATATGTCAATTACACTGTAGCCCATTTGTTTTGTCTGCTGCCCTCTACATCATTGGTGGACACAAAAATGGTACCCATATGGTAGTATGTGTGAGACTCAACCCGATCTCACGACATTTCGTGTAGCCATCACGACATAAAATCTATTCAAAAACGTGCTGAGATCACGCTTTACGCCTTTTTTTGTGCTAGGACAACGCATCACCACCCTATGTATTTTAATGCGCAGTGCGTAACACCGCCAGTATCAGCACTAACTGGTGACTGTTAAGGTTAGGGTTAGTGTAAGGGTTAGGGTTAAGGTTAGGGTTACGGTTAGGGACTTTCCCCATCTTATGGCATTTCAACCTGTTTCAACCGCTTTGCAAACAAAAACAATAAGGAATCAACTCATTATTTCTCTCCTACTGTC
>JBBPCX010000028.1:12935311-12965779 GCA_037974365.1 Hydrocynus forskahlii
GTAACATCAGTCACAGCTCAACATTACCTCAGTAACATCAGTCACAGCTCAACATTACCTCAGTAACATCAGTCACAACTCAACATTACTTCCTGTTTGGCAGCTTCGCCGCTAGACACCCATCAATAATGATAGTAATGATTATTATTATTAATATAACATCATCATCTTTTGTCAACATTATTATTAATATTATTATTATTAGTTATTATTATTATATTTTATATAGAATATATATTGTATTATATATATATATATATATAATATTCTATATATGTTATTATTATTATTAATTATTAGTATTATAAAAGAGCTGAACTGATTACACTGAATGACAATGCCATTTCGCCGAATGACATTTTTATGCTTAAACATATTACACAGGCAAACAGTAAGCCACTTATATCAAACAGTGACCTTGACCTACAAAGTTTATGACAGTTATTTAAAAAATGCATTTGTTTAGACTAAGATCTAACTTTAAAAGTGTTTTTTGGCATTTAACTGAATGACATCTGATTTCTATTTCATGTTACCACAGGATGAAAAGATGAAAATATCTAAAATTTATGAGAGATAAACTCACCTTGCCTCAGGGGTCTTCAGGGGTCCTTTTGATGATGTCACAGATTGTCATGTGACTATCAGTTTTTTAAATGATTTCAAAATGACATATTGAGCTCATGACACTGAATGGCCTCTAATGAACTGAATATTTGGGACAAAAGTGCCCTGATGATTTTAATATCAAAACAAAACAATAACGCAAAGTGCTTTTAATACAACAATAGTAGCACTTATAAAAATATGCCTAGAAATTTTGTTTGGTATTTTATATATTTATTTAAAGATGTAATAGTGATATTAAGGTTCGGACCATTACGCTGAATGACAATTTTGGACTTCATTCGATTATATTATACATACATTTGAATAAATTGTTTTCTAAATGTAACTTAAATAATAAAGTAGACAATGTAGTTTAACTTTTTATGTTCAAAATGTATTTATTTCTCTTTTTTGTTCATTTAATGTATCCGGAACCCAAAAAAGGCTTGTCACGTCTTTGACCCAGATATATATCCTGCCAGTCCACACTGTAGATGAGGTCTTGGGTAACTTGGGCGTTAAGATGAGTAGAGTCAGTTCTGGTTACCAGTGAGCAACGGCAGCAAGACGCACTAGCATTCACTCAAGTACCCTAATTTCTCTTTTGAGATGGTGTTTGCAACGAGAAAAAATAGCGAAAAACATGCCAGACGGAGCGGCATCAGTCTCGCCAGCGTCCCCGTTACCTAGCAACGCTTACTCCCCAATGAGGGCAGGCGCAGAGACAGGTTTCCATTTTCATTTGTCTTTCTTTAGTTTCCACAACATAACACAGCATGGCTCATGGGCCAGAATCCAAAAATCCAAAGGAGAGAAGGGAACATAAACAATACTATTCAGAATGATGGTCGGGATGATGGTGTACCGGCAATCCATGTCGGTCCCTAAAGAACTTAAATACAAAATCTAAAACCCCATAAACCAATAAGAACACAAACACTAAACTAAACACAGCTGTAACTAATATGAAACGAAAACCCATCCTTTCCACAATGAAAGTCCCAAAAACAAAACCTAACTACAAAACAAGCCAAGTGCGGCCTCTAGCGGCTGTTGACCGGCCATGACAGTTTTATGTATTCCTTGTGTTTTGGCCCTCATGCCTCTTTATGTTCACTGTGTTATTTTGAGTTTGTGTTTGTTAAATAAACCCAACAAAAAGAACCCTGCATCTGCGCCTCGCTTACCATACCCGCACATGACACATATAAGCAGCTTTTATCATTTGTGATCTGATTTTACATTAGCTAGTGTTATGACAACAGATGCCTTTTGGAATAAGCATTAATAAATTTACTTTTATAATTTACTTTACTTTTTTCAAGTTTACTTTTCTAGCATTTGTGTCTTATATCTCATATTTTTGCAGAAGTTCTTCAACTGAAGTTCTTCAACTGAATGGAAGCAGTCCATCCCCAACATAACCCTGTCACCCTGTACAGTCAGAGTCCGCCTGTAGGCGGAGGATGCCAGTGAAAATGTCATAGCCCTAAAATGGACAACGGATTTTCAGCCTGCCCTCCTTCACACATGAGGAGGTAATTAAAAAAGACTGAAATAGCCTCCAGAAGAGCAGCTGAGCTTGAACAGTAGAGGGGAGGAAAAGAGGCAGGAGGGTTCCTTATTCGGGAGCCCTCTTGCACAGAGGTCAGGATGATCTAGCACACCTCCTCTCTATTATCCTTCTCTCCTCCAGACCACAAAGCATCCATGAGGCTGGAAATCATGGTTCGTTAATGACCTCTCTGCGGCTTGTTGGGCAAGTAGGGAAAAGCCTCTTACATTAGACCGAGCGCCCCTCAGATGTATTAGACATGTCTTCATGTAACATGCTGACAATGGTGCGATGAAAGGGCTGAATTTTCAATGAGGCCTTGAAGAGAATTTGAAACGAGGGGAAGCCAGCTGTTTTTTATGCTAGTGATCATGCTGAGAGCTTGGACCAGCATGAATGCAAGTGATTGCACTTAAACAAAGTCTCGAATAAGCATGCACCTTCTGTGAGGTTACACAAACAGCATTACGGTATTACTGCCATCATCAGCCCTTATGAGCTTACATCAGTACTGCTTTGATTTAAGACTGAAAACTGACCAGAAACACAAGTCCCTCCGTGTTGCCAGTGTTGTCAATGGTGGTCAACCATGCAACCTAAAACCATGCCCAACTTAAAGCCCTGTTCAATAAGTAAAAGTAAGAATTTCCCTCCTTAAATAAAAGTGCAAAAGCAGCAGCTCCAAAAAACCTTAATATAACTTTCATAGCACATTCAGTACTTGTCAGCTTAAGAAGTGGAATATGATATGCGCTGTCCTTCTCTATTTCTGATAACGTTAATCTAAAATAAAATAACACAACTCCAAAGGGTCGGCTGGGAGAAACAGAACAGAATGAAATTATACTGAAAATGAGGAATTACTGATAAAATGTAAATATCTGAACATAAGGAAAAGTTTCCCTTTCTAGTGACTATATTTGATTATGAGGAAAAACATATTGGTTAAAAATACCCAGAAAAGTGTAGATCTCTGAAAATTTTCTTAAGCCATGCTGAGAAAACTAAACATCTAATTGTACTTGATTTCTTTATACTGCTTTATGCACTCAGTGGATTTGAAAACTGATGTTAAGTACATGGAGTAAATGTAGGCTATTACCCACCTGTGTCACACAGGCAGATTCCACAGATTTTTTCAAAAGTTCTTGAGTGATTCAGTTTGGTTTGCTGTGGATTCACTGTAGGTCCATTGTAGAGAAACATACAAGCTGAGATTTCTTAACAGTAATAGCAACCTGCACCACAAATATAACCATGTCATTTACCATCCAAAATATCCAGGGAAGTTACATGATGTCTTCTGAGAGTTTATATCGTGATTATGATAAAATATTCTGTATGTATTGTTTTGCCTGCCTCTGTGCGATTCTGCCATAAACAGATATTAAGAATATGTTTTAGACCAAAACAAGGTTGCTTTAAGTAATGCTGAATACTTTGTTATTAGGGATGCAGAATCATATCAGGATTCCATCAGTATCAATAGACACAAACAATACTGGCATCAACAGGTGTTTAAATCTGGCCAATATTTTAGACTGATATTTAATAATGTGTTTTTTGTCTGCAGCATGTTTAGGTGCTGCTGGAATACTGTGCTAAAATATCAGTATTTTATTTTGCTATTTATTAATAACTACTAGATTTGTTGATTATTATTATTATTATTATTATTATTATTAATAATAATAATAATAATAATAATAATAATAATAATATTAGTAGTATTAGTATTATTACAATTGTGGTCCTATTTACCATACTTGTGAACAACTTTGACTTTAGAAAATCTCTAAAATAGGACATTTCATGTCAAATCCCTTTTAGTAATGTGTAATAATTTATCTTAATGGCTGAATTACGCTAAAAATTTGAAAAAGTTGGTGGAATTCACTTTTAAATCCATACCTGTATCATAATTACAATCATGCATAGGTATAAACAGCTCAAAGAACATAATATGAAGATCATGTGCTGCATGGCATTGAAGCAAAGCATAAAGAAAGAAGAACAGCCCAGACACTCTTTTCTGGTCTACGGGCCTGTTGTTGGTGTAGTTCCTGAGGGCAGTAGACCCCTGACTCAGGGCTGAGAAGTGCTTTGGCTGGGGAAACTGATGGCTTTGAACCCGGTGCCCCATAACCCCCATGCTGCACTGCTTCATGGTTGAATGTTTCCCTCTGCTGTGAATCTATGAATAAATAACACTACTGGAAGCTTCTGACAAATGAGGGGAGATCAGAAGAGGCTTTCCTAACCCTTCACGTAGGGAGCAAGAGAGACAGAGAAAGAAAGAGAGAGGGGGAGAGAATCACATGAAAAGAAATACATAAAGACCTCTATATGATTCAAAGCACCGTAGTGCATTATGGAACATTTACCAATGTCATGACACTGGGACCTGTCAAGGATTGGGAACAGTCCGTTCTTGAAGCTAATGTGTTGGACGCAGGAAAAATCAGCACGCACAAGGATCTGAGGGAATTTGACAAGGACCACAATGAGGTTATAACCTAGCAAAGGTCATCCAAGAAAGGACAACCAGTCATCAAGTGAAAGACATGAGAGCAAAGACTAGCCCATATGGCCTGATCTCTTAGAAGAGCTACTGTCTCACCAACTGCTCAAAAAGTTGGCTATGAGAGAAAGGTCTCAGAACTCAGCCCATACTGACCTCTGTCCACCACTGAAAGCACCGACAATGAGCACCTGAGCATCAGAACTGGACCGTGGAAGAAGATTGACTGAACTGATGAATTATGTTTTCTTTTACATCATTTGGATGGCTAAGTGTGTGTCACTTATTTGTGGACACCGCACCGACACTTTTTCATAAAAAACATGATGCAAAAAAATTTCTAAAACTGCTCTACCTCAGAATACACTCTTATTTGCACTACCTGTCTGTTTTGTATTTTGATGCTGCAGTATAATGTTGCAGCAGTTTTTGTCTCTCCGCTTTGTCTTTCTTATGGTGACCTGGTCTATGTACTCTGTTTGCTTCAGAGAACGCTATTTCAACCCTATGTGTACTTGTCTATGTGGCTAGGCTGACAATAAACTCTCTTGAATCTTGAAGATAGCACCAGATTCACTGTGAGAACAGAGCAAGTACGTGATGAGCTGGGCAGTGTTCTGCGGCGGGAAACCTTGGTTCCTAGCAGTCATGTGGATGTTACTTTGACACGTACCACCTATCTAAACATTGTTGCAGACCAAGCACACTCTCCTTTATGGCAGTTGTTTTCTTTAATGGCCTCCTTCTGCAGGGTAATGTGCCCTGCCGTCCTGCAAAAATTGTTTAGGAATATTTTGAGGAACATGACAAAGATTTGGTGGAGACAACAGTGTTGACTCGGCCTCCAACTTCTGATTGAGCATCTGTGGGATGTGCTGGACAAACTAGTCAGACCTAACTTACAAGATTTGTTAAAATACCACAGTTCACTCTCTGGGGTCATATGTAGCCCATGCCTGTCAAAGCTGTATACATGAGGGGGACCTACACAACACTTGCCCGGTGGTTTTTATGTTAAGGCTGATCAGTATAAGTAAAAGTTACGATGTCATGCAGTTTGGTATGAATCACCCCTCTGTTTTATGGCTTAAATGTAAAGTAGAGTGAAATGAGATTTTGACCATCTGTAAATGTATTAATCACTGCAGCCAACACCATGTAGCACACGCAGCAGAATATATATTACATATTATGTGCTAGCATGTTACTACCAAGCATATATTCTCATAGTAGGTGGTTGTGTTTGTGCTGGAGCCCGAGCTTGCAAGAAATCAGCTGAAAAAGGTGTCACATAGTGACAAAGTTATGTAGATTTGAAGCAACATCCATCATGGTGATGAATTATTTCACTGTATACACAATCTATCACAGCTACGCTGCAGGTTTGTGTCTGTGTTTTATCTTTAAGCAGAGAGCAACTTGTGGAAATAGAATAAACAAACTTTTCTGTGCAAAGAAAAGTACATTATGCCTATTGTTTTTCCTCTGTTTTTCCCTAATTCACTAAAGACCGGCCGACTTTATTGCAAGCGTTCAGAAGTGTGCAGGTAATTGAAAATAATGTAATCATCGTCTTATTCCTACACGCAAAGAAGAGTTCCACTGCAAGTGCTATTTACTTAATGTGCATTCAGTCATTTTGGGAGGATTTGGGGGATTTTTGTTCTCTCCCTCTCTCTCTATTTCTCTCTCTCTCTCTCTCTCTCTCTCTCTCTCTCTCCCTCTCTCTCTTACTCTGTCTCTCTCTTTCTCTCTCTCTCAATTGCCCTCTTTGTATCTCTTTCCCTTGCTTCTTTTTCTCTATTCTCTCTCTCATTCTTCTTGTCTCCCTTTCTCTGAAATCATATACTGTTTTTGGGCTCTTTTCTTCTTCCTTGTGTGTTATTTCATCCTGCATGATTCACTTTCTTCTCATCCCTATCCCATGATTCCCTGTCTTCTCTCATCGTCTCTTTTCATTTTCTGTCACAACAGGGAAACAGGCAGCAAGAGAGGGAGACAAAACACTGGGTCATGCCAAGAAAGCTGAGTCACACACACGGCCATTATTATCGTTGTTGCAGGAACGTGGATGATTTAACTGGATAAAACCAACACGCAAAGCAAACTGCCAACATTACAGACGGCACTGTGGAAAGCGTGAAATTACTTGACTTGCGGGTGTCACTTTTTCCCATTTCAAACAAAGAATGCAAGTGTGTTTAGTGATGAATGAAAGAGTAGCTGCTTTCAAGCACTTGGATGCATCCATTTACAGATGCATCAGTTCAGTGCCATTCACCTCTGGCATTAACATTTAGAATCAAAACCAGAAAACTTACCTGATCCTGGAGGACACTGCTTATGATTTGGGTGAACCAATCATAAATGAACAGCGCTAACAAGTAGGAAAGGCGTCCGATGCGTCTTGAAGAGACATTTTGATCCAATTACTCAAACCATCTTCAGAGCTATTTAATAACAGAGGACTGCAGTAATGAACTATTCCACAACAACGGAGATGAAAGATGCTTGCAGGTTGCATTAGCAATCCCTGTGGTCTAAATGTTGGTAATACTGGTATATGTACATGAAGAAGAACTCAGGTCACACATTTGTGAGAGACTGATGCACTGAATGTGTGCCTCCAGCAGAGATGGGAACTTGAGTCAGTGACTCGAGACTCAAGTGGAAAGTTGACCAACTCAACTTGACTCAGGCTCACCCCTAACTGACTTCCACATCACAGACCTTAAAAACCATCACATTTCTATCCACTCCCAGCACAGAGACTCAAGATTCTTGTCAGAATGCCACCCTAGAGACTAGAGGCTTGGACTCCCAGCCCAGAACCCTGACACTGTTCTCAAACTTCCTACACAAATCCTCAGGATTCAACTAGGACTCTCACTACGGAGACAATGCTGTGCTCAAATGTCCAACACTGAGACTTAAGACTTGATTCAGACTCAGACTCTAGAAACTCAAGACTCGGCATGGATACTCAAGACTCCACATATGATCTGATCAACTGAGACAGATTTTAATTCCAGGTGTGAATAGGGCCTAAAGTGTCCACTGTATGTAGTGTGTATCTCTCCCTTCAATCCCTTCACCAGTGCTTTGTTGCTTAATGGGCATCTCTGTCTGTCATACAAGAACAAACATGTCATTCATGAAACCATGGATTTGTTATTACTACTCTTCTTATTCAAGCACATAGCTAGCTTCTAAATCCACACCTCTTGAATTAAATATTTCTGTGCAGCATGATGGACTTGTGTTGTTATAAATGTACCTTATTTGTTTTTTCTCTGTTTACAATGGCATGTAATTATGCACACACATACTTTATTTGTAAACTCTTATTAAATACTCTTAGTAAGTTGCACTTACAGCCAACATAAAAAGAGTACATTTTGCATAAGCTGAGTAAAGTGAGTAAAGTTTGCACCACTCGTTTTCCCACAATCATATATTTTTCCTGCATACTGCTGAAAATGAATGAAAGGAAAATAAGCTTCCGAGAGCTTCAGTAAACAAATAATATTAGTGCGTGACCATGAATGAAGGTGTCTGAGCACTACAGTGCATCTATTTCCGCTAGATTGAGTTTCTGCTTAGGATGACTCAGAAGGCCTAATTTGGCCTCTAACAAGTTTACTTCAATGTAAATTGGACTGTGTAATGGCCTCCAGGCAGAGGATAGCAGTCCATTAGTCCTGGTCCATAGCAGAATTTGCTGCACTTCTTTACCAATTACAGCCACTAAAGCAGCACCGGATTTATTAAAGCGTATCTTTCTCTGAAGTGCCCCCTACTGGAGCAGAATAAATGCTATGGCTAATCTCTAACTGTGTTAATGAAGTTGCATGAGATTAATGTGTTTGCTTTAAGGTTACGGCAAAGTTTGAAGAACAGTCCATTTGTCAAATTTGTAATGTAGGATAGCAAAATAGCTCTTATAAGGTCATTTTTTTGCACAGAAGTTACACAATTTTTACAGCCTTACATTTTTCTTTCTTTCTTTCCCTCTTTCTTTCTTTCTTTCTTTCTTTCAGTTACTGCCAGTTTAACACAAAACAGAACTCAGTAACAAAAATGCATCACATGCTGTTAAATCAAGTCACATGGTATTGTAACATGTTATAATGAACAAAAAACGTCCTGTAAAGAGAAGTGAGAAACTCCACGCTTAGTGCTACAAAAACCAGCCAGCAAAGCACTGAAACTAAAATGTT
This sequence comes from Hydrocynus forskahlii, assembly GCA_037974365.1. Taxonomy (NCBI): domain Eukaryota; kingdom Metazoa; phylum Chordata; class Actinopteri; order Characiformes; family Alestidae; genus Hydrocynus; species Hydrocynus forskahlii. Next base: position 12,944,217 of record JBBPCX010000028.1, read on the forward strand.
TGGAGTCTCAATTTGTGATCAGTTACTAAATATATGTCAATAGGGAGCCTGATATTAGCTACTATAAACTAAACATAATAAGGAACGTATGCATGACTGAACCTTTAATTCGGCACTAAATACACATATTTCATTTTCCTCTGCTGCAATATTATGGGCTGGGTGCATCTGCAGTAATACAGCACTGATTCAGCTTCAGTGGCTTGAACATCAATTGCCCTTAAACATTTACATGGATTTCTACAATGTGTTGTTCCACCAATTTCTAAACCAGCTAAACCAACTTACCTCTACTTGCTTTCATTCATTCCTGACCATACAACCCCTGTTGTCATGGCCCGTAATCTGCCATTAAAGCTGTTTCTGCCTCTCAGTACACTCTTGCTGGCTTTTGCTAACATACCCTTTGGACTTTGCATTATGCATGAGGAAGAACATTACGGTGTGGCAGCTGCAATGACTGGCTCCGCGTTTGCATCACTCATGAGGCTGCCCTTGACTATGAGTTTACCAATGCAGCTCCGCTCCACAGGTCAATAATTCAAGCCCGAGGGCCGCGTGCTGCAAGACAGGCTATGTGCATTACTCCTCTATTACCACCACTTACAATTACCATTAGCCTAATGACTCTCTCCTGCTGACAAACTATCACTCACTTCCTCTGCAGTCTCTCTGCAGCTTGCCCACATGTGTGGTAGGCAGAGTGGTTACAACTCACTTGGTAATCTTTGACCCTGCACTTTCTGAAGAGAAAATGAGAGGTGAATGGGAATTTTTTTAAATGAGGGCTGACCCTGCAGCTTCCATTGAGATTCTGTCACAGTATAATGCAAAGGTTAGCCTTCTATACATGCCATATGCTTGCAGGATGTAAAAGGTTAGTGAATGTATTTTTGAGCCCCAGGAGACCACAGTCATTATAAACTTGATTGAGTCACATCCAATACACTCAAAGTACGCATGTATGTGAAAGAAGCACTGCCCACTCAAACTGCTCCAGGCTCTCCACTCAACATTAGAACAAACTTGTTTTTTTTTCTGATAAGTATGCAACAGTGGCAAAGGCAGAAATGCATTATTCAGTTAGAACCGTGAACAAAAATAAAATGGGTAGCCAGTTTTCTAGATACTGTATCAAAATCCTGCAATGTCATACAATCAATAGCCTATTGAGTTCCAACCGAGTTTCAATCGGCTAGTTGAGATGTACAAAGAGGAAAAACACTGCAGTCTTGAAAGCCCAAACCTAATCTTCCTAAACCAGGGCACTTTCACAGTAGACATGAGAAATGTATTTTAAATTTGTTTTTGGCTTTGAGTGGGTAAAAAATGATATACTCTAGTATATCAGATCTCACTTTTACAGCTCTCCCAGGTACTCCTCCTGACCCCAGCTGGACCTTCAAGTGATAAGGAACTGAAGGGAGTGTACAAGCTATCAGTAGGTGTTATTAGCTATTAGTTTTTGATAAAGTCTTTACTTCCAAAATGATGATCAGGCTTTGCGGAGCAAAATTCCAGAAATTCAAGACAATTGTTTTTTGGTTTTTTGGTTTATTTTTGCATTTGGCCTGCTTGTGGCTTTAGAAACAAACACTGGCTGATTCCAATTCTGATTTTGATTGTGCGCCCCTATAAAATTTACCTTAAACTCAAATCTGTATCTCTCATACAGAATGAGTACATATGCAGGATCTCTCTTTGTTTCTGAATTAGAACGTATAACAAGCCTGTCATGGCTGGTTTACATCATATATTCAGGAGGTGCCTATGTCCCTTCAGACAGCAGAAGGAAAGGGCCTTCCCAGAGTGACATGATGTAACAGAGGGAAGTGAACACAGGACACGGCATGACCCAAGGACCCAAGGACGTTCTGGCCCCTGAAGGCAAAGAATGAGAGTGAAAATGAAAGCATGAGTGCAAGCAGGGAGATTCTCTGCCTCCCTGAACACTTCTCTGAGAGTTTTTTTTTTCTGTCTCTCTCACCCGCATGATTCTGGAATCATTCCAGCAACTTTGATTTGTTTGGACCAAATCTGAGCTTTTGCCCTGGTGAGATGCTTTCCGCTGAAAGCCAGGCCCCTGCAGCGAGATTGCTGGGAAATCCTCTTTTATTGATCACTCATCACACTGGGGTTGCCGCCGTTCGTTTTTGTGTTCCAGCTCTGCTGTGCAAGCTGTAAACCCTCCCTGTTTAGCATGGTAAAGGCTGTCTCTTAGTTTACTTTGGCTGCTTGGCTTGAAAATTGAATTCCTGATATCTGCAGCCCACTGGCAGGAGCATCTGTTTTTCCTAAAGAACAGCAGATGACCCCTGTAAGATATTTAGCCCCTCTGAGGAAGTGCTGAACACACTTTCTGTGCACTGAGAAAAACCAAGATCTTGAAAAGTTTTGAGGAGTGATGAGAAGTTGATTTTTTTCATTATTATTGCTGGTATTGTTGTTCATTTTGATTTTTTTTTTTATACAAATCTGAAAAAGACACTACACAAGTGTTTGTTTAAACCACTTCAAGGCAGACGCTTGAGATGAAGCAGAATGAAATAAGACAGGAAAAAAATATTTTTTTCCAAGCATCTGCTGTCTCTAGCAAATCCAAGGTAATGGGTTTGAATCCCAACTGCTAGTGTCCCCACCGTGGTAGCCTTGAGCTAGGTATGGTCCCCACACACTGCTTCCCGCCCCTCATTGGTGGCAGCCCACCGCTTCACTTGGTGAAGAGGTAGAATTTCACATTGTTCACACTGTGTGCTGTGTGTTCACACATGACTATTTGGGTGAATAAATAAAAAAAATAAAAACAACTTCATCACAATACATTTTTTTCTACTTGCAAAGACAAGTAAGATGTCGACTGAACACTAAGAATCACTGTGAGAAGAGATGCTGGCCATCTGCGTGCAGGAAGCTTAAAGGATAAGCTTACAAAAATTGATAAAATACAAAAAACTCAATTTTATAAAATAAAATACTTGAAAAGATATTCCGAATAGTTTTGGACCATTTCTATTGGTTCATTCCTTATCAAACGTTCACATAATGTAAAATAGACTTTCTAAATTAGGAAAAAATGCAACGTTCTGACAGTAACCTAATGCTGTGTTTAATATTTATTAATTACTGCTCAGCAAATCAAATATTTCAGCACTAAGGTGACAACAAACAAGACTATTTAATGTAGTACTTTTTTTTTTAAGACATGTGGGCATGACTTGTTCCTTGTCTTTTGTCTGCTGAGAATCTTATGCAATCTGATGAAACCAGTCATTGGCGAATTATTGCATTCACCACATGGCGAATCATCAACTATTCATTTCTTTATTATTTTAAATTATTACTTTATTATGTGAATGTAGATAAACAATTGATCATACTAACAGAATCAGTTATGGATCTACTGTATGTTTCAAATGTAGGTCTCTGTTTCTCTCTCCTTCTCTTTCTCTGTCTCTCCCTCCCTCTTCCTCTCTCTTTCTCTTTCTCTGTATCTTTTTTCTCTCTCTCTCTCTCTCTCAGGACCTTATTTAATCCCAGTTTAACAGCACCAGCTGAAGAGTACATGCTTCATTGCTCATTCACACACATGGACTCCCCCATGAGCTACACAACGTTTTTCACATGCATTAGTCTCATGTTAGTCTCATGTAGCACGTTTCTTTCAGAAACACACAAGGCTTTTGGGGGCATCCTACAGGTCTCATGTGTTTGCAAGCTGCATCCTTGCTGAGCTCAAGGAAACCTGTAAGCAGTGCTTTGAGACTTTTCACACACGCAAGAAGACTGAGATTCTTCTTCTACCCCATCCCTTTGAGTCACAGGCAGCGAGGATAGTGGGAGGTTTAAGAGAGAGAGAGAGACAAGATAAACCTTTATTAGTCCCACAAGTGGGAAATTTGCATTGTCATGGCAGAAAGTGGACAGAACAAAGGTAAGAGCAGCAAAAATGAAAAACAATAGAATAGAGTGAAATACTATACCAACAGAACAGGATAAAATGTACACTATACAATCTAGAAATATAAAATATGGACATGTGTATTGTAAAATATATCCATATATATGTATATGTAAACTATTTGTAAACTATATGTAAACTTAGATAAGTATGTATGTATGTACACAATTAATATAGGTAATGTATATATGTACAGAGTGGATATATAAATAAATATAAGAACAGTGGATACACACACTCACACACACACACCCCACACACACACACAGGTACACAATGGAGTGAGAGGTCTAGACCAGAAGAACTGCACACAACTGCGTGTGTGGTCATCTGTAAGGTCTTTGCTGTAGAGTCTGACAGCGACTGGAGGGAAAGACCTGCAGAATCTCTCCTTCCCACCTCATGGGTACAGCAGCCTTGACCCTGAAAGTGAACTATATGCCTTGTGCATTGCCTTTTACTTTTAACTGTAACTGCACAATAGATTATTGTAAAGAAAATAAGTGGCAAAACAGAGCAACACACAGTGACTTGACTGGACTTTGAGGTGGTGTATTTAATCGTCTGACTGGCTACCAAAATACCGAAAGCCACTGACTTTTGATCTACATCCTCCGGAATCTAGTGGCCAGTGAACACTATAAAAAGATTTTCTATTAAAATAGATGAAGGTGAATGGCATAGCTAAAAGCAGTATAGCAGCTACACTAGATGGACATAAGTATTGGGGTACATCTGTTTTACAGAGGTTTGGACCCTTATTTCCAGTGAAGGGCAGTCTTAATGCTTTAGCATGCAAAGCCATTTTGGCCATGTTTCAAACTTTGGACACAGTTTGGAGAAGACCCTTTTCTATTCCAGCATGACTGTGCCCCAATGCACAAAGCAAGGTCTATAAAAACATGGTTGGAGGAGTTTGGTGTGGAAGAACTTGACTGGCCCAGACAGAGTCCTGACCTCAACCCCATCCAACACCTTTGGGATGAACTGGAATGGAGATTGTGAGCCAGGCCTTCTTGCCCAACATCAGTGTCTGACCTCATAAATGCTCTACAGAATAAATGGGCACACATTCCTTTTTCTTGGAAAGCCTTCCAAGAAGAGTGGAAGCTGTTATAGCTGTAAAGGGGGGACCAATTACATATTAAAGTCTATGTATTTTAATGCAATGTCATTAAAATCCCCTCTGGTGTAATGGTCCAATACTTTTGTCCATATAGTGTACCATGTAGGCTGCATTTTATGTGCACTTTTGTCTGTTACTTGAAACTTCAATCTATTAGTGGGCGTGTGGAATTTTTCCGTTGTGTAGTTGTCACAGAATACTGAACGCTACCGTAAACCTGTGTAGTGTGAAGGATAAACCCAGTCGCAGAGTAGCGCGAGAGAGTAGGTGGTTCACGCACATTGATCTAAGAGTGCTCTACACAGAGTAAATATTACCACTGGAATCAACACTCTCACACACACTCAAAGGGTATGGCTGTGAGTACTCACGGTCCCAAGAAGAGATGACTGAAGGCTTGAGGAATGAAGACTCAGTGACTGAGCAACCACCTCCTGTTTACCTGGCCTTTTATACCATGTGACACTCTCCTTTCAGATTCCTCCTCCGCGTTATGTGACCCGTGTGTGTGACAGTAGATTAATAGTGAGGTATAAAAGTTTACATTGTACTTTTAGAAGAAAACTGGGGGGGGTATACAAATGTGTCAACGACAGCACGTGACATGACGAATGCTCAAAATCCCCGACAATTCTAAAGCCCCGGCCGGGCGCGATTTCCAGGTCTCAAAAAGAGTGTGCAAAGGGACATAGGAGACTGTGCCTCGTTCCCTTGTCACTGATGAGCACCATCACTGGCGTGCCTTAGAGAATACATGTGCTGTGGGGGGAATGCAATCGCCTTCCAGCAAAAGTGTGGGTTTTGAAACCCCCCACCCCCCCCCCCCCCGTGATACGCCCCTGCTTGGGTTGAAAAGAAAAAGGTTACTGACCACTGCTATTTACTTATTAAGCTTCCTAGCACAAATCCATATTAAACATTTCCCAAATGGCAAAATCATGGATGCTTCGGAAGAGTCCATCAATCATTTACTTGACTGTCTGGTAGAACTTCATCTCTCCCTTCTCTACACTGAAGGTCAGCAGGAGGACAAAGAAAGTAACATCATTTCGAAAAGTGAGATCCTTCAGGATGATTAAAATGGAGATTGTAATGGCAGCTAGAAGTACAAAGCATTTCTTTATATTCACAACATCATCATTTTCTTAGTTTTCTATGATTATATCACCATGTGTGACACAAACGTCTGAATTTGTAGCAGATATAACCCACGAAAACCATGCTTGTCTTATTTTTATCGCTGTCCAGATACTAGAGTTTTATGAGAGAGAAGATGCAAAAAAACGTTACAATAGTATCTACTTGAAAAGTAATCCAATCCATCAAATTGGGCTGATGATTATAATAAGGGTAAGTAGAAAGTGGCATAAATGTAATATTTTTTAAGACTACTGCCATAATGTTAACCTTGAGGCATCTCAAGCAGTTATTCAAGTTTGAAAAGTGAGTTTTAAATGAATATATTCATTCACTACAGTTATTTGTTCAGGAATTCCTTTTATTCATGTGCAGTACTTTGCTTTGTTGAAACAGTTATAGTGTTGTCCATAGAAATAGCTATTTTTAAGGATTAGCTTCCTAAACAGCCACAAATAGTATTTTTATGCCTTCTTGTGCTTGCAAAACGTTTAGTGATATGTAACATAATCAGGCCACATTCTTGTTCTTTTTGTGTAGCTTTATGTCAAAGGCCAACCAATGATAGGACAATTCTCTGATAAGAGCTCACAAAAACACTTTTAGATAATGCATGAGGTAAGAAAGTGTGCAATTACAGGCAAAGCGTAGTTAAGCCACAGGCCTGATGATGGCATTACAAGCTAATTAAGCAATCATAATAAGAATAGCTTCAGGGTCTCTCTTAAAGTAAACAAGTTCAATTGGCTTTTAGGCTCCTAGCAACTTTCATTCTGATAATTGTATTAGGTTTATTATCATTGCCTTCCTCAGAAGCAGCTTGTGTCCTTTTGCATGGTTTGGCAAGTGGCTCCAAAGATCTGGCTTAAGTACTGCTAGGCCATGTACTAGAATTAGACCTGCATCATAATGTTCTCCTGCTTCATTAACTTCTGTTAGTGCATGTTCTTATCAGTTCTGATGATGAATGAAACTTGCTTTAATAAGTTTCTTTAATATGTACTCCAGTAAAAATCAAATAGATTTGTACCTTCCTATTTTCAAACTGTTAGAGTTTTACTTGTACTGAAGTATATTTGTGGAGATGGTGTTCTGCTTTTCACACTTTCCTTTTTTGTGTTTAAAATCATTGTGTTACATTGTTGACAGCACCCACATTGCTGTGCTATCACTCACACCTCTCATTTTTTGGTTTTATCATTTTATTTTGGACCAAATGAATCTGAAAAGGAGAAAAAGGCCGTTAAAAAAATGCAGTTCCCATGCTGATAGATACTGAATACACTTAGATGCTCTACTGAAGTTCTAGGTACTTTTACCTAAACTAAAGTCTATATTTCAGTGATGTAATTTACTTCAGTTGGGGTTCAGACTGCTCTACTCATCTCTGATGATGAATGATGCTGGGGATAAACAGAGAGAATCTAAAGAGGATGCAATAGATAGATAGATAGATAGATAGATAGATAGATAGATAGATAGGTAGATAGGTAGATAGATAGATAGATAGATAGATAGATAGATAGATAGATAGATAGATAGATAGATAGGTGATAAATAGATGATAGATAGATAGATAGATAGATAGATAGATAGATAGATAGATAGATAGATAGATAGATAGACTGGACTGAATGGGCACAAATTCCCACATATTTGGAACGGGACATCCAATAAGCTCATTTGGGAGTGATCGATTGGGAGCCACTCATGTAAACTCACAATGTGGTATCATCAGTAAGATGTTTGACTGTCCGAAGAATAGCACATTCCACAACTTTGTTAGACCTTCTCTGTTTGCTTTTGCCACATGGATGTCTTTGACAATTAAATTTACATATATTGCTGGGACAGCAAGGGAAATGTTTGCCAGGAGATGCTGCTTAATTAATTGTTTGAAACATTCCTATTTGCAGTCAAAAGGTGCGGAGGATTGTGCTTCTGCTAAGACCGTTACCACTTCTGTTCATGCAGCGATTGAGAGAATGAGAGAAAGAGGGAGCCAGAAAGTGAGGGAGGACGCAGATGAAAGCGAGAGGGATGTTCTCTTTAAAATCACCCCTGAGATGCTGCGAGTGTCAGGGGTTGAGCTCTCTGTCTTTCACAGCATGCTTCACCCCTTTTCTTCTCTTTCGCTTTTTTCATTTGTCTGCCTAGACACAGGGTGTTGCACACGTGACATGCGAGCGAAGGGGGGTGGGGTGGCTTTCCAGACCAGACACAGGCAAGCAACGTTCGTTTACGGGGATCAAAAGATGATCAAACACAAGGAGCTATTTACCTAGTCCCTTTGCACAACAGCTTTTTAGATGCTTCAAAGGAGGCTGACATGGAGGAGTCTAAGCATTCTTCTGTGCAGCCCACGCCAGCCACTGAACCATGGAGAATGAAAACATAAGGGGAAAATACAAGATGGTGGAAAATTATCTGCAATGAAATAAAAGTCATCTGAAGCTCTAGATGATGGCCTTCAGACCTTAGAAGATTATGCCAGTTATGTTTCCTCCTTGTCAGGTGCCTGTGGCCTGCAAAGCACTCTGGAAATTCGATCGATTGCCATGGCAACATAAAAAGTGCACGAACCATTGTGGGAGCCTTGAACACCTTTTCCTGAACCCGAGCACTTAACGCAATTCAAATCCTTTCATACTATTGGCGCAGCAACTGAAGAACCTATACTGGGGAAAATGTCTCACCAGTATAGGCTTGGCTTAAAGGTTTGGAGGATAAAAATGATGTCATCTGTTGATCATAAGGTCATGGTCTGACAATAAAACAGCACTCAGAAAGTTCCACATCCAAACTTCTGCATTTTTGTTTTTGCCAGAACTTTTTTAAGTCATGTCTTAATGAAGACTTATGTTCCAGATTGTTTAAATCTTAATGAATGAGGAGAGCAGAAAAATTCAGTTAGCAGGGTACTTTTAGAATCTCTAAAGGCTGCGCAGGAAGTTACTGCGCAGGAAGTTAATTTTTATTTATACTCTGTGAGACATAGTGTAGATTTTGGTGACTGTTGAGTGTGGCCTGAACCCTAGAAGCAATATAAGACATCGATACAAATGCATGATAGAGATGCAAACTCTAGCAATGCACTCAAATACAGATATGTTTAAGTCTTCATTTTTTTAAGACTGGCTTTGTTTAGCAAGTGGGCTTGATAAATGTTTACACACTTATGAAGCTGGTATCTAGTGTCTTTCAGTCAAAGCTTTACCCTTTTTAAAAATATAACAGCTGCTTCTCTCTTCATTTTTTTTTTCTTTTTGCCCAAAGGTGAACTATTTCAAAGCAAATGTTATACTTGCAAGTACACATTGTGAATCTGGCTTTGACTCCAGCACTCAGCACTGTCCACCATTGCTACGTTGCTTTCAAAATAGGTTGGTAGCTTGGCGGGGAGTCATGGCAATTGACAACGATAATGATTCAGTTTTCAATTCAGCAGACTTAACACTAGTTCTTCTAGATCTACAGCTCAACAAAGTCTAGGGAAGGATTGGTGGCTTCCTCGCCAGCACCATTTGTTTTTTCCAAGTAAATTTGGCCTGTGGGATGTGTGGTTTAAGATGTTAGCAAATTTTTCATCCACATCATCTGTGGTCCATTTTTCTTTTACTGACTAAATACTCTGACCAGCCAGTAAGTTCAAAGACTTGTCCAAGTGCATTTCTTATTGAGGTATTGAGCTGAGAAATGTGTCTCTTATTGAGGTATTGAGCTGGGAAAAGGTTTTTTTTTCCGAGTACAGAGGTAAGATACTGCATTTATGATTTACTGAATGTAATGTTCTCTAATGGAACTCATCTAATGTAGTGAATTTAGATGGAATATCTTATTTCTGAGACTCACAAGATCCAGTTCATAAGCCATTCAACGATACTCTGAAAGTGCACTCAGATAAGAAACTGTTTGTTGTTGTTTTTTTGGTTGCAGTAATACACAACGGCTTCTGTTATGCTGGGGGTCATGATCGATGGTTTATGTACATATGAACCTCACTCTTGCTCCTGACCCTTTGGGATTTTCTTTTGTTGCTGCTTTCATGTCTGTCTCCATCTCTGAGAGATCTGTGTCAACTCCCGTCTCCGCAGCCTCGTCCGCTCTGCCACACTGAGAGGAGAAAAAAAGGCAGTGGAACGCTGCGGCATCACAAATCATCGAGCCATTTGGGCTGGGGCACTGGCCATGGGCCAGAATGGCCCCAGCACTGAATCAAAGACGCAGTGAAAGTGCCTCGGCCCTAACGCTGAGATTATAATCATACATCAGTGTGGAGCCAGGGGGAAGGTGTGTGTGTGTGTGTGTGTGTGTGTGTGTCTGCGTGCATGTTTATGTGTGTGTGTGGGTGTGTGTGTGTGTGTGTGTGTATGTGTGTGTGTGTTTTGTGGGGTAGACAGGTGCTTTGGTTCCTGTTTGTTCTGTAGAAATGTTCTTCTGGACACTAAAATCATGTAACGCACCCCCTGTCTGCAGTTCCCAGGTATCTCTAGTTCTTTGTGGGGGTCATATACAGGCCATGGAAGCCAGAAAAGAAAGCGGTTCTTTATGCCAGTGTATAAGTGTGTGGCGTGTGTTTGTGTGTGCTAGTGTTGACCTCTTGTAGCCCATTCACGCTACCGTGCATTATTTTCATTATTACCCTTGTCTGTATTTTGCTCTCAAATTTTTGAAATTCTCTTAACTCTGGTAATTTATTGTGCATGTGTTATTGTGTGTGTGTGTGTGTGTGTGTGTGTGTGTGTGTGTGTGTGTGTGTGTGTGTGTGTGTGTTTGTGAAAGTATAAAAGCTGAACAAGGTCCAACTGGCTGGCAGCCTTTTTGAACATCAAGTAGAGAGAAGTGACATTGGGGAAGCTGTCTGTCAGTGAATAAGATAAACGATTAAATGTTAAGGTATCCGTGTTTCAATTTAAATCGCCCTTTGATGAGTGAGTTCTTCCAAAGTTCCTGAGGGTAACAGTAGCACTCTGTCCTCTAACCTTCTCATCACACATTTGTGATTGTCAAACGTGTTATTCTGTTACTGTGGCTGGCAACATGTCAAGCGCAGTGCATTCATTCATAGTCACACTGTGTTGAGGTAAATGCATCATCATATCTGAGGTGCATGAAACATCGTTACTGCAGGTGTTGCATTTTGCTTTGTCTTTTTAGTGAAGCTAAGCCAAACTTCTGAGCGTTTGCTGTGATCAGCCACGGCCCAGGGTGAAAACAGAAGTGTCTCTTCTCATATGTCTTGTTGACATACTGCATAACTAACGATGCGACGTTAGGTGTGTGTAGCAAGTCCTGGCAGATCAGTGCGATTTTATGAACAGTAAAATGCTCCCTGCGGTTCACTCAGGAGCACGACTGAAACATGCAAAAGTTAGGAACCGAGGTATCAGAATGCACGTTTCTTCTCCAGTCTTTGTTGTTGGAAGTTGTAACTGGTTCAGAATACCAAACCCCAGTCAACAGACCATGTGGTTTTGTAAGATTTTGATGGATTCATTCGATCTGAAATGCTCAAACAACATGAAAGTCAGTAGGTTATGTACATTAGGGTATTACTAATTTATGAAAGATAAATTACCATTATGAGAAAAGGTTAAAGGTTTTCTTCTGACAGCAACAGTTTTCCACTAAACTGAAGGATCTTAAATTCAACTAAAGGAAATCTGTTTTCCAATTCAAACAATTAACAATTAAACCACACCACCATCGTCAGGTTTACACTGTTGCTGCTGGTGTAGAGACCCTACAGAAAGCTATGGCAGTTGCAGCAGCTTTTTCACAGGGGAACTAGCTAAATCATAAAGATTCATTAGGATCTACAGCCATGATTCCTTTTCCCATTACCAACCCTGTCAGCAGCACTACAGCCACGCACACTTCACCCTATGGAGAGATATTACGAGACCAACATTATTTTTGCCCGAAAAAAGGTCATTACATGTAAGCGTTGGCAAGTGTGGAGAGGCTGCTGGTGGAAGGTAGATGTGCTTTGGAACGTGGTCACCCACCCAGTACCGCTCATAAATCTAGACCCTTGTTAGCAGTTAGGCACCAGCTGGAATCTTATTTAAAACAGAGATGTGGGCGTATTCCTGTATTTGTGGGGTATCCATGTTGTTTACAAAGGACATTTTGGTCCCTACAAAGCACTGAATACAAATGCACACATCCCACCAGATATAAGATACAAATTGTCCCTGGAGGCATTTCAGAGTTAACTGTATAATGTAAGCCTTAAGTCAAGTTTTGTGGAATTTGAAAAATAAATCTAAAGATGACAAAAGAAATAAATGAAGTGATACCACAGATTAATCACTTTTTTGCTTGTATTTCTATGAATAACCTGGCTCTTTAAGGACTCCCCAGAAACAAAGTTAAGTTCAAAGAACATTAAAGAACCTTGACAAAGATTCTGTACCAGGTTTTGGCAACTTGGTTCCTTCCTGTCCAGAGCTCTGCAGAAATGACACTCCGGATTCAGCTCATGAAGGTGTTTCTATTTAGCTGATGAGTTGAATCAGGTGTGATTAATGAACGCTACACTTTGCAGAGCTATGGCCTGAGGGGAATTCAGTCTGACACCTGTTTTACGCCAAATAAAGATTTTTCTCAGAACTAAACAACTGAGCCAAGACTCATTATTTTAAGGAATAAAGAACCTTTCTATTCACTTTTGGCTTCCATTATCAAGCTTATTCGAGAAATCCTTGCAGAATACTTCTCTGTGCAGAAGAAATAGAGATGACAGTGTGTGCTTGGAAACACACTGTACATTCTCACACACACACATTGTCACTCAACACACACAATTGTACACGCCTCCAGTCTCACTCTTAAAAAGCTTTATTCCAAATAGAATCTCACTCGTGGGAAACAGTCATGAAGGAGTAGAATCAAAGGTGGACACTGGAGCCGAAGAGGAAAAGAACAAAGTTTCTTATAAAGGGAGAGAATGTAAAGTAATTGGATACAGAAACCATCTCTACATCCCTCTCTTTCTCTCTCTCTCTCTTTCTATTCTTTATTCCAGTGTGAGTGAGGGAGGTGCAGTATAGTGCTGTAATCTTAAAGAACCACCAAACTGTCTAGAGTCAGTCCTAAAGTGGTCAGACTCAGGTGTGAGGAATTTCTCTGTGATGAGCTGTAATGCTTTTAGTGCTCCTCACCCATGTTCGTTTCCTTTCCTGTTCATACACTACTCAGCTTGGGATCATGGGTCATGGCCTTTTTATTCATGAAGATCACTTTAGAACGCAATCATGCGTGTGTTTGTGTGTGTGTGTCTGTGTGTTTGTTTATGCACTGTGTGTGTGTGTGTGTGTGTGTGTGTTTGTCTATACTATGTTCACTCCCCCAGAAATGTTGGAAAAGTTGGACAAGCTACAGAATGGCAAAAATCCAGCAAAATGACAAACCATAACTCCTAGAACTATGCATGTTTGAGCCATAAATATTAAAATGCAATGTTTTAATTTCTGCTATACTGTAGCAGTACGTTTGCTGTAAGCTAACAACATTGCACTTGAACATTTTTTGTCTGTTCCAAATTAAGCATAGATTTCTAAAGTTTATGTTTCATGTTTCATGCTTGTAACAGACATATTACCATATATAGCAGTAACAATGTAGTATTTCATTAAACAGTCATGGAATGGAACTGCAGCAGTTTACCATCTGACAGAAGCCCATGGGTAACACTCGTATTTTCACTACAAAACTGGTTCCATCCTTTGGCATCTCCATGCTTGGTTGATTCCACTTCCACTTCCTCATTATGTTATTGGATAATCCGATACACTAGGCCTTCAATCCAGTCCTAACCAATGGGAGAGCAAGTTTAGCTTTATCTATATAGCTAGCAATTTTTTTTCTGTCAAGCATTTTAGGATTTTATTTTGTAGTACCTCAGTGCCTGCCAAGTTTAAATATGAGCATAAGTTTATTAAGGAAAAATTCACAAAACATTTACAGACATGTATTTGTTTTGCTCACAGAAATTAGGCCCCGAGGGTTCCCTCTGTCAAAATCCTGTTTATCCTTAAGAATAATTTTAGAGGGCAACTGCTCTTCTATATTCTATATAAATTCTGTGCTGTTAAATTATTATAATTGGACCTCTATGTCACACACACACCAGAACACGTGACGTCAATCGGCCTCGGAAACGACTCGCGTCTAGACTATATAAACAGGAAATCTGAGTTCATCTGCACACAGACATTGGTCTCCCTGCCCAATCAACGTGTCAGCTCCACGGTACCGTGAGTACCAAGACTCGCTCGAATCCAACCTTCTTTTACCTTTCTGTGTGTGTGAGAACGCGGATTCCTTTGGTGGGAATTCTTACTCCTCTCGGAGCGTTCTCAGATCAACTGCGTGATTAACCGGCTCTTTCGTGTCCTCCACGTTTGGGCTTTTCCGTCACGCCACATTTGGGCAACTCGACTCGACATTTCCGTCTTCAACTGTGACACTCTATATGTTTTATTTGTATAGTGGTGCATAGATCTTCTGGTTTAAATTGTATGCTACCAAGCTGGACTGTATTGCTGTAGCTAAAGGAAATTAGGCATGTTGGAATCAACAGCATAAAATTTACTACTATGCTAGCATGAGCTGGCTTATGTGAGAGCAATTACGTGTGATCTATACAAACAGTCTATTCTAACAATCTTTCATGATCATAGAAAAAATGTAATTAGTTTAAAATTCGTAATACTCCTAAAACTCAGTTGTGCTCTCAGTTCTTCTTACTCAGTTGAAATGAATAGCAATAGTCTGTAAAGCTTGTCTATCAGCAGATATATTAGGTGGGACCTGAAAACACCCCATACTTTTCTATTCCGGCTTCACTATGTTTTTTATGTTACAGCTACCAATTTAAAATTATACTATGTTTTTCACATTGGGAGAAGGCCACTGCTAGACTGCTAGCCTGACCCCCCCCCTCTTTCTCTCTCTCTCTCTCTCTCTCTCTCTCTCACTTGCTCTCTCTCCCTCATATCTCATACGTATACCCAAAACTCACACACACACCTGTGCAACTGTATATTTCTCATTCCTGGTTTCCTCAAGATGACATTCCTCCCTTCCGACTTCACCAAGACTTTTGCAATTAAAAAATTCTTTGTCTTTTTTGAAACTAGGTTTCCATGGCAACCACTTCAATTACTTTCCAATTCGAATTCCATTCCACTGTGAGCATCCAGCAACAAAAGCCTGCATTGCCAGTGTTCCTTGCTCAGCTTTTGAGAGACTCGCACACAGGAGTGCTTCTCTTTGACAGTGTCAGAGAGGCCAGCGTGTCTTGCTGCAGCAGTTAAAAGGAGAGTGAGTAGATGGATGGATGGCATGAGGCTCACAGCTTAGTAACACCACAGTAGGGAGAAGTGTTCATTGAAAGTACTGTATTATGTAACACTCACTGCAAACTTTGGAGCCGCAGACAATAGCGAGGCTCCTGCTGCTCATTTTTCCAAGACTGACAATTTGGATGAGCCTAGACTATTGTGAATGAAGCAGAAAAATAACAAGGTGCCAGTGTCACTGATGCAAAGCACCACTCATACATTCAATATATGGACAAAAAAGTATTGCGACGTCTGACCATAACATCAGTGACATTGCATTAAAAACATAAACCTTATTATTATGTTTGCAGCTATAACAGCTTCCACCACAAAAGGCTTTCCACAGGATTTTGGAGTGTTTCTGTAGGAATTTGTGCCCAGTCATTATGTAGAGCATTGATCAGGTCAGACACTGATGATGGACAAGAAGGCCTGGCTTACAATCTCCATTCTAGTTCATCCCAAAGGTGTTTCAGGAAAGATGTTTACAGTCCCACTGTAAAATCATCCAAAGGACCGTTCTCGCAACATCCCAGTGTAGTAAGTTCCTCTTCATCACATAAACTGGTTCTTGGCTTTCTAAATACCTTTTGGCTTGAATGTGTTTTTTCTAGGAACACCTAGATCTTGCAATTATAGAACTGTAAAGTAAAAGTGTAATTTAATTATTTTTAAGAAAATGTTTTTCAAAAAGAACCTTCCATTTGAAAGATAACCAAAATGTTTCTATGGTAGCATCACTCCAAATAACTCGTTTTTTGGCACCCAAGCCATACAACTGTCCCATTGGACAGTACATGGGATAGGTGGGACTCTAAAATAACAGCTTCAAAGTGCACTTCTTTTCCATTTCTTCCTGGGATACCAAACTACTATTAAACTTGTTGTTCTTAGAATGTTCACTGACCATGGATAACTTATGAGTCTCGTATAATATGATATAGGTGCTCTGTTCAAATGAAGTTTTAATGCTGTAAACCATTCAATGAACAGTTATCAGCCAGACAGTTTATCCAAGCCTCTCTCTGTCCACCTCTCTTAGCATCCCCATGTGACTAAAGGGCTCTTCAAGTACACTTGACACTCTAATCAGTTCCTCAATTTGGAACAGATCTCACAAAGGGACCTTCACCTCACCTACATTGTTCACTGTCCTTGCATTCTTTATTTATGTAGTCCAGTCCTTTTGTTACCACATGTCTCATTGTGTCCCAAACTAGCAACCGTGTATTTTTCCGCATTTGATGATAGTGTGGGTGAACATGCTCAGAGGGTTGTAAATGTCACTGTTACTGAATGCTCATTCTTCCTTTTCCTCTTTTAGCAGGTTCCATTTGGTCTGAGATTTCTTCAAAATGAGATGCTGATAATCAAAATGTGAGCCATGCTCTTAGCACCACTGGACACACAGCAGTGCATCAGGTTATTTGTTCCCCTTCTTGTGCTTTTTGTCATGTCTTTCCCATACAGCAGAGATGTAAAAATGGAGGCATTGTACTGATGGATGAGCTCTCACACCTCTATCATGCTCAGCTTCTTCCCTTTTTCACTTACACTTGTTAAAATTAGTTTAGAAGCTACAGTTCTTCTAATGGTGGAGCTTTTCGAGGAGAGTCTAACACATGAATGAAAAGTAATCGTCACCATAGGTGTAGGTTTCTCTCTCTCTCTCTCTCTCTCTCTCTCTCTGTCTCTCTTTCTCTCTCTCCCTCTCTATTCTCTTCCTCTCTTGGTAGGGTGCTTCTACCTCATAATTAGACTCTGTATGAAGGGTGTTGCTGTAGCTATGAGTAGCTGTGTGACTGAGTCCATCTGAGTGCAAGTGTGTGTGTAAGATGGAAAGACAGGTCAGCTTAATAAAGTTTTGTTCTCCGGTCACTGCCCTCAGCCTTCTAGTTCACTGACTGAGGGGTCTGGTCTAAGCTTTCAGAAATTGTTTTTTCTCAGAACAGAAATGTCCAAAACTCACTGGAGCAATCGAAAAGCATGACAAAGCAGAGCCTCTGAGTCTTTTGAGCTATGCAGCGTCTCGGTTTTGATTTCCATCCATCCATCCATTATCTGAATTGTTCATCCATAACCAGGGTCACATGGCGTGTTGGAGCATATCCCAGCAGTCAAGGGGGCGAAAGCTGGAGAAAGTCCAGGCTGGTCTCCAGCTAAAACCCATGCAGATTGAGAAAGCAGACTCCACACGGATGAGACCCTTAGCCATCCGGAAATCAAACCCAGAACATTCGTGCTATGAGTCAACAACACTTCGCATTGTGATTTGTCTATTAAAATACTTTGTCTTGTAGAATGAGTGTATAGACCAAGTGTATAATAACAGATTACATTTAAATCTAATCCAAGGCTTACCTAAAGATTTGCATGTCATCTGACCATGGCTGTCAGCCTGTGCTGTGTACCTCTAACACTGTGACTATATGCAACAAGACACTAAACAGGATGTCCCAACTTGTAACCAGACAGCAGCTACGGTCTGACAGTTGAGATGGGTGTAAAATGAGTATAGCTGATCTAACCCTTTAACAACATGCTTTGAGGGGCTGGGTCTAGATTGCCCAGGGAAATAACAGAGATGTCAACAAGCCTGAGACAAAGGATCAGTGACAAAGAAAGGTGTTGATCGAGTCTTGATCCCCAAAACATTCTATGTCATATTTTTGCACCACGTCTTCATGTACAGATGATCCTGAGAGTTTAAACAATGATATTCTGATGGTAAACATTCTGTCAGCTCGTGTTTGACGATTGTGCCTCAATCTCACTGCTGTATAAGCTGTTACTGTTAAAGTAAATTTCTCAAAAATATATCTTTTGAGACCCTAATGCAAATGTGCACCCACTTTTAATAGGCAGAAGAATCTCAACATAAAAACAGTCTGTAATCAATATATAATCAACAATGTGCAATATTTTCACACACTGTTAGTGAAATGCACCTACATTGTACATAGTCCTTCTTAAACATTACATGCATGAGAGAGAGAAGCACCTTTTGTGTTTCACCATGCACACAGTGCATAAAGTGTACATTTGGACTCATGTACCAGTTTTGAAAGAAACACATTGGGCAGAATGTGCCAGAAACTGACATGCTGACTGTGCCTAATACATCAGGAGTAGAATTACGCCCTACTGAACTTTCATTCATTAACACCACTATCTCTTCATCACTGAACTGCATCTCAAGCTTGTGGATGATTTTTTTCATCTGTATTTATACCCTGTGCCTCATGAGTGCACAGTTAGTGGGCAGGGCTGTCTGGTAGGCTGTTATTTAAGTAAAGTGAAATTTAATAATAATTGAAAAGGGAAATATGACTCTTAAACTAAAAACACACATTACTGCACAAACATTACAAAATTGACATGTGGGGGGGGGCTATAATACAAAAAAAATGTAATAAGGGCCCTGTAAAATATTCATCTATTATATTTAATATACGTACTACTCTAAAAGGATGTTTTGCTGTAGTAGATTTATGTAATAATTTGTTAGTATCCATCATGCGTTAACATTCAGTCAGCCCACACAAGGCAATAGCTCTTTCTTCTGTGTGAATGTGATCATGCATTCAGTGCTGCCTCAGAAAATTTCCTCTAACTGTAGCTCTTTACTGCGTGATGCAGACTGAATAGAACATTTCATCTGCTTCATTCAATTCAACTGTTTTTGTGCCAAGGGTGAATGCAGAGCTTGCTTGGAGGCATTACTGCCTTTCTCTCCACGAAGGTTCTACTGATTTGCGTGTGGGCCTTCACCAGCCATTTGAAGCCAAATAAGGAGGGAAGAACAAGGTTTTTAATGAACAAAAGAAGAAAGGAATAAGGAAAAAGGGCCGTAATCAAACTCCGCGTCGACATCCAGCATGTACTCCATACTACTATCTCAGCTGTGCCCCCTTCTGGGTCTACTGCTCCATAACAAAATTTAGGCAAGAACTCTGGAAACAGAGCTGACATTATAAAACACCTTTGCTTCAGGTGGTGAGGTGGTTTGGACTGAAGTGTGTGTTACTAAGTGTTTATCTTAATGCACTTAACACAACCTATATTCATCAGTACTGGGAATAAAAGGATTGCATGCACCTTTCAGGTAGTATTCCCCTGGATTTTCAAATAATCTTAAGCACTTTTACCTGAACACTGTTTGAAAGAAATTATTTATTTTTTACTACACCACTTTCAATTACTGTCAACAGTAGTTAACTGCTGTCAACAGTAGATAAGGGCCCCTATTATACATGTTCTACTTGTGTGGGTTTATAACAAAAAACAATTAGAATCCATTTAATGCAATCATTTTCCAACTACCTTAGATAAACGTATACCTTCAGCATACCACCACTGGGTTCCTGAGCAAAACCCTTAACCCCAAGTTGCTCCAGGGTGACTGTCCCCTGTAGTTAGCGTCTGCTTAATGCCATAAATGTAAATGTAAATATTTAACGCAATCATTTTCCAACTAACTGAAATATAGTATTCTTCTGCAAATGTATTTATTAGTTTAACATGCTGGAAAAATAAAACATACCATTACTTTCACACAGGCCATATTTTTTTATTTTTCCCAGGTAAAACAAAACTGAGTAGGTGGATCTACGTAAAGCCATGGCTTTTGTGATGTCACAGAAACACAAATTTATATTAGGCTGTTTTTGCAATTAGTTTTTATATATGGACCTTATGGATTGGAGAGTGAATGGTATATTTTGAAACAACATCAGACTCTTTTATTTGAAAAAATTAGCAACATTTTCATGAGAGGAGCCATTTAAGAGTCCTTTATGTTGATTGATCATGCTGGTTATCATCACACACTATCACAGCTTGTAGGCTGCAAATACGTCATTGATTTTGTGAGTATAAACTATTTATTTTGACTACATCTCCATCAGTAAATAGATACATTAACCACAGACGTGCTATTTTTCATCATCATGTCGTAAACTGTAGTCATTTCAAATACTTATTTTGTACCATAGCCAGTAATTTCTCAGCACTTCTGCCAAGTCTTAGTTTAAGCACTCTCTACAGCACGGATATTAACACTCTGACATACAACTCTCCACATGAGAACAGAAAAGTGCAGCCCTGCATCATTCACATGCCTGGCGAAAGATTAAAGTGGGTACTTTGCATTTCAACTAAATCACTTTTTTTGAGAAGCACTCTGTCTGCAGGTTTTTATCTTGCTCTGTGAGGGCATGAGTGATGACACAAAGGCAGCCGTTTTCTCCAAGGAGAGGGAGCAAAGAGCCACTATTCTCCATTCTCGGATCTTTATCTTATTGCGTAGTATGATCCCGGAGCATAAGAACCCTAACCACCTTAGCTCTCATGATGTGCTCTTCATTAACATACAGGCCCTCACAGTCATATTCATGTTGAGAGGGACACGGTTGTTTTTATATTCTAATCACGTGTAATTGTGCAACTGTTCTGATGGCACAGTCTGATTGTTTGAGAAGTGTTGTACCATCTTAAACATAAATAACAACACATGTTTACACAATCAAGTCAAGTCAAGCCAAGTCAATTCAAGTAGGTTTTATTTGTCATTTCTGCCATATACACACAGTACATTGTAAAAACGAAACAACATTCCTCCAGGACCATGGTGCAACACAAGGACAGAACAGAACAGAATACAGCAACAATACAACTAGACGAGACAAGACAAGGCAAAGTTCAGTACAACTGACTACAGTGAGGATAAAAAAAGTGTTTGACCGGAACTGTATTTTAGCAGCAGAGATGTGCAAAGATGCACAATAGAAGTTACATGTGCAAAAAAATGTGCAGAGCAGCAATAATTAGTAGGGATGCACCGAAATTATTTTTTTTGGACCGAAACCGAAAACCAAAAATGAGGAAACACTTGGCCGAAAACCGAAACCAAAAATCGAAAGAAATTATTATTATTAAATTATTAAAAGAATAAATCTGTTACAAAACTATGAAAATATTTATTTAGCATTCA
>JBBPCX010000028.1:12965879-12989438 GCA_037974365.1 Hydrocynus forskahlii
CTAATCAGTCCCTCATAAAGCAGAATGAGGTGCTTGTGTAGGAATTTAACAGACACTGACATGGAATGGTTGTCATATTAAGAGATGTTGATTTAAAAATAAATTGCAGTGGTCTCTTTTTTTTCCAGAGCTAAGTGACTGCCACTGGTTTGTTTAGAATTTTCATGAACTATTTACATTCATGTCTGTCTTCTGTTTTGGTGGTTAAACACACCTTATAACAAAGGATAATAAACATATGAATATTGTATGCACCTAGCATCAGTAGTAATGCCTTATTACAATACAAATTTGAATTACAATTTTGAACGCACACATCCGTTTCTGCATGTTTGATTTTTTTTTGGTTGTTGCTTGTTTTTTTGTTTGCTTGTTTGTTTGTTTTGAGAGGGATTTCCCAGTTATCCTCCCAAGTTAGTCTCCTGTTTTACCCAGTAACTAGGACTGTATACTGCCAACACTGGGAGAGTGAAGGCTAGCACATGTTTCCTTTGAGTCATATGTAGCACCACTGCATCTTTTCCAGCTCTTGCTAACACTGCATTATTGAACAGCACAACATGCACCACTAGGGAGCCCCACTGCACATTTTAATTCATATACACAATTACAGTATGTTAAACCCCCACAACTGTTAGGAGAAATGCCATATTGAAGTGTGTACTCTGACGGGAGATGTTCAAACTCTTGCAAATGTATGTGCTCAGATCTTGACTAGTTTGGATATTATAGTATAAAAGTACCAGGATTAAGCAAATCTAAAATGCTATTTTTTTTTCTGCCGATCTAAGGTGAATTTACACCACACTGACCGTTATCACTTAATCATTTCACCATCTTTTCTTTCAGTTCCTCTACATCCCGAATGCAAACATACAAAAGGACCTCTAGCCCCAGGTCTCCCACTAACTCTGGGGAGCTCTTCACACCTGCACATGAAGAAAATGTGCGCTTTATTCAAGACAGTGAGTCTCTAGTGCTTTACATACTGTAAATGGGTTTCAGTCCCATTTACACTTTAATACCTCTTTCAGCAAATGGCTTTCAGACATGATTGCTGCTTTTAATGTTTACATTTGATTATAATGTTTGGACTGTTTTTTGTTTTTTTTTTTAGCATGGCTGTGTGTTCTAAGAGATATTAAGTCACCGCAAAATAGTGAACGTGGACCACAAGAATATGTGGAGAAAAACCCAAACCCCAATCTTCATTGTGAGTTCTTCGTACATCAAGAGTTTCTTACTTAAATGAAACTTTTATTTGGTTTATGATTAAGGGTTTTGGTGATGTAATGATGATGTACTTCTGTGCTCAAAGAGAGACTACATTTACATACAGAACTATGCAAAAGTCTTGAGCAACCGTTCATCTTCATATTTTCCAAAGAGCCAGACTTTCTTATATTTTTAATGTAGTCTTGAACGGTTC
The DNA here is from genome assembly GCA_037974365.1 of Hydrocynus forskahlii. Lineage (NCBI taxonomy): Eukaryota > Metazoa > Chordata > Actinopteri > Characiformes > Alestidae > Hydrocynus > Hydrocynus forskahlii. The sequence goes on from JBBPCX010000028.1 coordinate 12,967,309, forward strand.
TTCAGGCTTCCTGAAGGACTTTCATTTTCAGTCCAGTCCCTGAAACTGACAGTGACACTTCTTTCATCTGCTCAAAATGCCAAAGATTAACCAAAAAGAAGATTCAAAGCAAAATATAAAGAAATCACAGGTGGCTCAAGGCTTTTCACAATACTGTAATTTACATAAAACGTCTTGATTAAGTATGCGTCATCCTTTATTCTTTATTCTGTTTCAGCCTTCACACCAGTTGACCTAAGCGACCTCAAGAAGCGCAACACACAAGATTCCAAGAAGTCTTAGTGGATTTTCATCCCTCACCTTGGTTCAGCAGCTTTTTCCCCCGCTCAGTCTCTTCGGGACCTTTTTATGCCACCAACCTTCTGTCAGCCAATATTTTGGGCCACCTTAGTCCAGAAAGCCCTTGCCTTTTCTGCGTCATAGACCTGTGGTTTGGACAAACTGGCTGACATGTAAATTAAAGACCCTTTCCTTCCCCTTACCATTCTGTATTCGGACACTCTCACCCTGAATTCATGCACCTCTTTTTTGACAGATGTGGATAGACATGAAGGCCTGGAGTCAGCTTTCAGGGATTTTGGCTTCTCTTGAACTTTGGATTGTCATAAGCATCATTTGTTTTCTTATAATAAGTATTTTGACGTGGCAGAAGGGGATGGCAGGGAGGAGTTGGCATGTGGACACCGAGGAATGAACTCAAACTCAAGACATGATGGGCTGCAGTCTTAAAACATATGCTCCATGTTCAATCCATGTCACTTTGGAGGAAGGTGCCGAAAAGGTGGCATTTCTTCCTCTCTTTTATTTGTTCCTTTGGGGGGGGGGGTAGCACGATAGGAAATTTAGTACGATAGTACAGGCGAGTTTGGCAAGCCAAATGTTTTTAACAGATACTTCCTTTTTTTCTTTTTTTTTTTAAGAAAATATCAGTACCTTTAAAGAATTTAAGTACTTTTTCTGCATCTTAAATTTTAAGCCTTGAAATTGAAATAAAAGTGACTTTTATGGTATCTCAACCTCTAATCGAATATTGGATTGTTGTCATTTAATTATTCTGACTTTTACAGTGTTGTCATTCATGTTCATTCCCATATCTGTCTGATCTGCAGCTGCTTGTAATGATAGTAACAAGTAATGTAAGCAAAGAGCATCTGACTAATGCTGTAAACAGTTCAAGTTACAATTTTCCCTGTTTGGCAAGCTTTTTGGGATGATGGGAATTTTAGGTCATTGTGATCCTGTGAAACTATTGAAACTGCCTTGAAATATTTGAAGTACTTACTTATGCATAGGCAGTCGTTTCGTAGTCAAATGCAGCAGTTGATCAGACAATAGGCCATACCTGAGTGAACTGGCATTCACACCATTTTAAGTTGTTCAGTCATCACTTTTGAATGATTACAGGTCTATTAAAATGTGATCCATGTCTAGATCATTGCTATGTTAAATGCAAAAGTAGAATTTATTCAGAATGATGAAGTATTAAGAAAAGGACTTTTTAAAAGCACTTTTAATTCTGGAGAATTTTCATCACAGAACAGAAATAGGTAGCCCCACAAGAGCATCTTTGACTCGGCTTATGATCTTAATCAGGTGATATAAAGATATGATTTCATCTATAGTTCACTTGCAAGAAAAAAAGTGCAAAAAATGATTGATATTAAAACAAGGCAATTCAATTTCAAACTCTTAGGGAGTTTGTGAAATGTGTAGAGAATAGTTGGGGGGTCTGTGGACAGTAAGAATTTTCTTTATTTTCTTTATTAAAGACAGAGCAGTGTGAGAATGCTTCAAAGACTAGATGCACTACAACAGGCTGATTGGGGCAGCTGGTGGTCTGGTGGTTAGAGAGTTGCACCTGCGATCAGAAAATCATGGTTTCGAATCCCTGCTAGGGGCACCGCTGGGGTACCATTGAGCAAGATACTGTCCCACACACTGGGTGCTATGTTGCTGGCTGCCCACTGCTTCACTTGGTGAATGGGTTAAATGCAGAAAGGAATTTCATGTTCATACTGAATGCTGTGATGTGTTCACATGTGATTATAAGGGGCCACTTTAAACATTACATTCACACAAAATTGTAACAAACTATCTGGTGAAATTGAGTGAATTATCAAAAGTGTGAGCAATTATTTCTGATTACCAGTGTGATGAAACACTAAATGGACAAAAGTATTGGGATAACTGACCATTATACCAGTAGGGACTTTAATGACACTGCCTACAAACACAAAGACTTTAAAATGAAGTTGGTCCCCCCTTTGTGGCCATAACAGCTTCCACTCTTCTTGGAAGGCTTTCCACAAGATTTTGGAGTTTCTGTGGGAATTTGTGCCCTTTCATTCTGTAGAGCATTTATGAGGTCAGGCACTGATGCTGGATGAGAAGGCCTGGCTTGCAATCTCCATTTCAGTTCATCCCAAAGGTGTTGGATAGGGTGGAGGTCAGGGCTCTGTGTGGACCAGTCAAGTTCTTCCACACCCAACTCATGTAACCATGTCTTTATGGAGCTTGCTTTGTGCACTGGGGCACATTCATGCTGGAATAGACGAGGTTTTTCCTCAAACTGTGTCCACAAAGTTGGAAGCATGGCATTGTCCAGGATGTCGTGGTATGCTGAAGCATTAAGATTGTCCTTCACTGGGAGTAAAGTAATTAATCTAAAGTGGCCCCTTATAGTTATACATGAACACACCACAACACACAGTGTGAACAATGTGAAATTCTTTCTCTGTATTTAACTCATTCACCAAGTGAAGCAGTGAGCAGCCATCAACCAGGTGCCCAGGGAATAGTATGTAGGGATGGTACCTCAGTAGTGCAACTAGCAGTCCTGGTATTCAAACCCACAACCTTCTGATCGCAGGGGGAACTCCCTAACCATTAGGCCACCAACTGAATAGAAAAGGGCCTTCCCCAAACTGTGTCCACAACGTTGCATGGCGTTGTCTGAAATATATGCTGAAGCATTAAAATTGAAGTAAGGGATCTAGCCCAAACTCTGAATGAAGAGATGTGTCCCAATACTTTTTCCATGTAGTGTGTGTTCTTTGTTATTGTTCCCAGGGAGGAGCGTAACTATTGGTCCTGACAGCACGGAACTCGTCACGGGCTGGTGTGCGTCACTGTTCTGCCGCTATAAGAAGTGGGGAGGCGGGTAAAGGGAGATTTCCTCCGGGCAGTGCAGGGGCGGGGGTTTAGCAGACAGGGCTTTCTCTCGTTCGGCCTTAATCTTAATCTTAGAGGAGCAGAACGATGGCAGACAAGATGGATATGTCACTGGACGACATCATCAAGCAAAACAAGCAGCAGAGGGGCGGAGGAGCAGGCGGCCGCGGGGGAAGAGGAGGCCGTGGTCGCGGAGGAGGCGGTGTGGCCCGTGTCGGCGGAGCCGGGAGACTCGGCGGCTCGGGCGGAGGCTTCGGAGGCCGCGGCGGAGGATCCGGCCCCATGAGGAACCGCCCTGTCCTGAGCCGCGGTAGAAGCAGACCCACGCCGTACAGCAGGGTAGGAGAAAGCTAAAGAAAATTGGCTGAGAAAAGAAGGAGCAAAAAACCCCTTTGAGGCACATCCAAAACAAAGAGTGCCCCATTTTTCTTTCTAGGCTTGCTAGCTGGCTAGCTGGCTAGCCAGCCGCGCTACCGTCCCCCATTTTCCCTTCCGGGAGGTTCTCTGGAAAATGTATATATGGAGAAGCTCGTTAAATTGGCTCGTTAAGTTAAGAAGGCTGTGTTGTGCATAACGTTCTCTATCTCTCCCCCCAAAATAACCCCGTTTTCGTCGAGAGTGAGGAGCTAACTCGGCTACATCGTGGCTAAAGCGGCTAATCTGCTAAACCCACAGCAACCGGCGCCATTTTGGATACAGCAGCTCCTTTTGTCAATGAAATGGTGGCTTTTCGATTTTCCTGTTTTTCTCCTCTTCAGCGTACATCCACGAGAGTCCTTAAAGCTCCAGAGATGACAGCAACCCGCGGTGGAGATTTCAACCTTTATATATTGGCCTGCATTCCTTGTGGAGTCCTTTTGATTGGGAGGGGCCCTGTGTTCCAGAGTCTTTGAGAGAGGTGCTGAGATGTTCGCGTTAGGGTTACAGAGTAGGAGATGATGGACTTTTGCCTTTTAGCACACCAACCCGTGCATTTGGAAACACCTTATAAAATAGTGTTAGGAGGAAGTTGCAAGTTGTGCCAAAATGGCGTGCCTTTCAAAATGGACGTTCAGAGGTGGCCCTCTCGCACAAAGGGCCTCCAGCACACAATCCAGTGATGGACTTTTTTTGCCCCATTTTTTTCTTTTGTTTACTTCTGCCCACAATGGACTTTCAAGATCCATCTGACGAGAGCAGAACGTCTACTGTGGATCTCCTCCCTGGGAAGGCCTGCAGGGATTCATTTGGAGTGAACGGCAAGAGACTCTTTGGGGGTGTTTTGTTGGTGGTTTGTTTTTTGCAAACTACCTGGAGGGTGGGCAGCAATGCCAGGGCTTAATCAGGAGTTTTCACTAATAAATTGAAGGGCTTATGATTTGCTCTCTTCTGTAATGGTGCTCTGTGGTCATGCAGTATTTGTAACTTTTTAAATTATATTTGTATTGTATGTGCTAGATTACTGCTACACCTAATGAATCTTAGGTTTGTTTGTCAAAGCTGCAGAGTAGAAAACTTGCTGCACAACATGTCTCCTTATACTCAGTTGGTTCTATTGTACATTGGCAATGTTTTCCTTCCTTGCATTGGCATACTTGTTTAGTGATGGGGTGGGCAGGGATTGCTGGAAATCGCAGTGAGCATACTGGGTCCCCCTGGCCTTGTTGAGGTGGAGCCCCCTGCTTGCCCCAGCACCCAGCCGAGTGGACTGTCAGTGACAGACGGGATCCGAAGTCAGCAGGTGCGTTCTCTTTCGTCTGTTGCAGCCCAAGCAGCTCCCTGACAAGTGGCAGCATGACCTGTTCGACAATGGCTACAGTGCTGGAACTGGAGGTGGGGGTGGTGGAGCTGGCGTGGAAACCGGAGGAAAACTACTTGTATCCAATCTTGACTTTGGTGTCTCAGATGCGGACATTCAGGTATAGTTTTTCAGGATAGGGGTTTCAACTCCTGAAATGCTTATGAGCTCTCTGATACAGTAGGTTAGCTAATTGTCTTTAATTTGGCCCACAGGAACTCTTTGCAGAATTTGGCACTTTGAAGAAGGCTGCAGTCCATTATGATAGGTCAGGACGCAGCCTCGGCACTGCAGATGTTCACTTTGAGAGAAAAGCTGATGCTCTGAAAGCCATGAAACAGTACAATGGTGTTCCTCTTGATGGTGAGTTTCAAATTTAGATAAGACATCTGATTTCTTATTTCTAACAGGATGTTTTTCTGGCTTGCTTTTACTGGAGATTAATTTTCTTTTCTTAACCAGGTCGTCCAATGAACATACAGCTAGTCACATCACAGATTGATGCACAGAGGCGAACCCCAATGCAGGGGTAAGTAGAGAACCTAAGTTGTTTCACTTCCCTGTGATTTGGTATTGGTGTGATAATTTATTTTTTTAATTTTCAGACTAAATCGTGGAGGCAGCGGAGGTATGAACAGAAATAGACCAGGAGGCTTTGGAGGTGTACAGAGAGGCCGGGGAGGTCGCGGTGGTGGACTCAGAGGTCGTGGCAGAGGAGGAGGAGGAAGAGGCAATAACAAACAGCAGCTCTCAGCAGAAGAGCTGGATGCCCAGCTAGATGCCTACAATGCCAGGGTATGTTGTCTTACTACTTAACCAGCTTATACTCAGTAACTTAAGGTGTCTTGAGCTATAGTGTGACTTATTCTCTTTTGCCATGTCTGCAGATGGATACCAGCTAAACAGCCAGGCCCAAGTTTTGTTCATCTCTTTGGATACGGGACGGCGGTCGTTGTTACAACTTTGAACATGGACATTTTACATGTAAATGTCAAGTGATTTAAAATTGTGTACCATCCATCTCCTTTTAAAATGCTCCTTTTTTACCTACTTTTTTGGTTTTAGTTTTTTTTTTTTTTTGACAGAACGTGGTCTGACTGTAGGATTTGATGGGTGGGTACTTGTCTTGACCTTCCCTTTGTAGATCATTGTAATAAAACCTGCAGTAAATAGTATCCAAGCCATGCCTCTCTCATTTTGTACAATCAATTTTAACATTTTGATGGACAGATGTTAAAGTCCGGTTTGTAAAGTCATTTTAAGACTACTTGTATACCAAATGTACACTTGCCTATTTGAGGACTGATGTGTGCTTATGTTTAGAGCCTATTGCATAACTTAAAGCTATTGGTCAAAGTGTAATTTGGATAAATGTTTTTTTTTTTTCTTTTGAGAACTGTCTGTCAATCCAGTATATTTTTGTACATAAACAATTTCACCAAGTTCCATGCTTCAATTGCAAGGCTGCTGTTTGATCTGTGCATTACACTAAAACACCTGATTTCTTTTGTAGTGGCGTGTCCTGTCTTTTAGTTGGTGCTAATTTATAAATAGGCTATGATTGCCTGTTGTGCAAAAGCCTAGTCTGTTTCTAATGAAGTAGTTTTTGCATAGTTTTTCATAGTTTCAGGTTTCTTGTCAGACTTGAGAATCTTAGAAACCATAGTCTTTACTAGTTAGATTCCCTGTAAGCTGCGGTTGATCTGGGACATGCAACCATGGTCTACTTTGGTAAGTAGGGACGTACAACCATAGTCTATTTCACTCCAGAGTTTTGTTCTAACAAGCCCTGTAATGGATGGGAAACTGACATTTAAAGAGGTCTTGCAAATAGAAAAGGCAATTTCTTATGAGCAGTTCCTGTTGGTGAAAAAGATGTGTGCTAGCATTTGATTTTATTTTAATGTTGCAATTCTTGTTCAATTCTGTTGTACACAAAACCTATAGGGATGCCTGATCAGTACACCCACCAGGAACTTGAATGTTACATTCAAACAGACTTTAATATGGAGTCCCACCCACCCACACTGCAGCCATAACAGCTTCCACTCGTGGAAGGCTTTTCATGAGATTTTGGATTGTGGGAATTTGTGCCCATTAATTCTGTAGAGCATTTATGAGGTCGGACGGATGTTGGACGAGAAGACCTGGCTCTCAATCTCTGTTCCAGTTCATCCCAAAGGTGTTGGATGGGGTTGAGGTCAGGTCTCTGTGTGGGCCAATCAAGTTCTTCCACACCAAACTCCTCCAACCCTTTCTTGATGGAGCTTGCTTTTTGCACTGGGGCACAGATACGCTAGAACAGAAAAGGTTCTTCCCCAAGCGGTGTCCACAACGTTGGAATCATGACGTCGTTCAAAATGTGTTGGTATGCTAAAGCATTAAGATTGCCCTTCACTGGAAGTAAGGAGCCTAGCCTAAATCTTGAAAAGCAGGTGTGCTCCAATACATGTTACAGTACTTTTGCAGTAGTCTTGCTGTGTCCCCCCTTCTGGCCACTAGATGTCACCAAAACATAAGTTCAGGCTTATTTGTCAGATAAATGCAGATAAAACTATGTACGTTGCATCTAAAACTTACTTATATTTAGAACAAAAATCAACATCCAGGACACATCCGTTGTTGCGAGGCAAAAAAAACTTGTCCCGTTTGAAACAGCTCTGGATACTGGAGGCAGCACAAATGAATATTCATAAAGTTCTCCAAAAAAGCGCGTCGTGATTGGTCGAACCTACCATACGTCATGATATGTATCATTACGTCCGTGTATACTTCCAATGGACTGTGCATAAATGAGACTTAAATATGAAACGTTAGTGAGATGTTTCTCCGGGAAAGAAAAGGAAAGCATCTGTGGCTGAATTCATGACCAGTTCCTTAGTCTAAATGGAAGATTAAAATTAAAAACACATTTCAAAGCCTTTATGTCTCAACAGCAGGGGAAATAAAACATGTGAGAAGTGCCAGGGAGCCTCTTGCTAGATCCAGTGTTGTGGATCAGCAGCATAGTGAGGGGCTGCTAATGAGCTGCTGACTTGGATCAAGATTTAAACACTCAAATGTACAACATGTGCCTCCAGGGTTTTTCTTTTCTTCACAAAGCAAAATTATTCGTGTTCACCAGATAACTTAATCCCCAAGATAAACCTGTCCAACAGGAAAAGAGCCAAGGTGCACTCATATTTTTAAATCCTCACCATTGGGCCTAAGGTATCTGTAAAATAAGCATCAGGGGCTAGTGATCTACAGACACTTCTACGACTGTGTATATACACATATAAGGACAAAAGTATTGGGATGCCTGGGACTTTAATGACATTGCACTCAGATATATAGAACTGTGAACTGGATTCAATGTCCCAGGCGTCTCAATTCTTTTGTCCACTGATGAAGAACTGTATATACACATCTTCCCTGCAGAATAAATGGGCACACATTTCCCACAGAAACACTTATTTTGTGGAAAGCCTTCCAAGAAAAGTGGAAGCTCTTATAGCTGCAACGGGGGACCAAATCCAAATTAAAGTCAATGTATTTGAATTACATGTGAGTAAAGTCTCCGTTAGTGTGATAGTTAAGCGTCCCAATACTTTTGGCCACATAGTGTATTAGTGTATATACAACCCTTCCCCAAAGAACACAAACGTTTCGAAAGAATCGTTGGTGGCTTTCTGCGCGTGCGCATAGAACCACCGAACGCGCTCTCGCGGTCCTGGCCTCGCGCTTCGGTCCCGGAAGCGTGTCGCCGCTCCCTCCTCGCGCCATTGTAAAGTCAGAGCAGCTTCTACAGCTCCTGGACAGACTCAGCGCGCTTACACGGTAAGAGCTTCAAAACTCACTAATAAAACCGGCTTCTTCATCTTCTCTCTGCTCCGAAACACCCAGAGAGCGGGTTCATCTGTACTCAGCCTTTTTTAGCCGCTCTGAAGTTTAGCAGGAGCTCCGAGCAGATCTAACGCTAGCAGGTTGCGAGAACTTCTCTGAAAACATGAAGAGTTAATCCTCAGATATCTCCTCTTCCCAGACACCACTAAATCAACTAACATTATTATTACTGTGCCCCCCATTTTTGTCCACAATGCAGGATCTTGTGTCATCAGTCTAGTCTCACATGCTGAGACTGAATAATTATCAGGCTTGTCTGTAGGTTTAATTTATCTATATGACTGACTTATAATATTTTCTTATCTATAGTATTTATCCATCTGTAGTTTTTGTTTGTCCATAGTATGTATGTATCCATAGGATTTACTATTTACGTATTTATAGTGCTTACCTATGTGTAGTGTTTACTTATCTATAGGATTTACTAATCTAATCTATATGGTTTACGTATTTACTTACCTGTATTACCTGTTTATCCGTAGTATTTGTTTATCTGTAGTATCTGTTTATCCGTAGTATTTGTTTATCCGTAGTATTTACGCACCCGTAGTATTGACTTATCTATGTTATTTATCTATAAGATTCAGCATTTGTGTATATAACAGTGTGTTTGCATATGGATTTTTTTCCTACAGATTGTTGGATTTATTTAGACATTATATACTATATTGTTCTCGTCTCTGTGTCAGTGCAGTCACATAGGTAACATAGGTAGTTTCTGCTTGGATCAGTAGTTTTCGGATTGTGCCTGATAGGTTGTACAGATGCACATTTAGAGCATCTAATGTGTGTTAGACAAAGAGTTACTTAAATTTAAAGAATTATTTGTTAAAACACCTGCAGTGCCACACGTTGCCCTGTTTTCCTAAAGGTTATTCTTCTTTGTTGGTCGTGTTTTAAAGTTTTGAAGATGATTCTTCAGTGCCATGCTCTGAGAGGAAATCTTTTTTGGCTTGATGCTGAGTGTGGGAAAGTTGAAATGATGAGAATTCACATCAGAATCTCAAAAAATGAACCATTCGGTCCTAAAAGCGTCCTCTCGAGTCAGACAGTCAGATCTGGGCTGATCTAGCATGTGCTAACAGGCTAAAGTCTGAATGTACGAAGATCAGCTGGAAGAATTCTCTTCTGTCAGCCAGAAAAGATCATAATACTACATCGAGGTGTCTTCAGTTATTACGATATAATCTCTAAAATCGTGAGTTTTTGTAAACTTTTATTTTAACTTCCCACTTTGTGTCCGATATGGGCGTTTTTTGTTTTAGCTTAGCTAGCGAGCAGGGTAGTGTTCAACTTCCTGTAGTGTGGAAAGTACAAAGACCTGTTTGTCTCTTCTTTAAGAGTCGTTTTTACCATTTACGATTTGGAAATACGTAGTTCACGGCTGTCGATTAGATATGACCGTTTTTAAGGGCATGTAGCACGTAGATATATGTAATAGGGGGTTTATCTGATATAGGGGTTGGAATAGCCCTTGTTTGTGTTCATTTTTTCAGATTTATTTGATTTTATTTACTTTCAGTCTTGTAAATGAATCCTGGCACTGAGTGGATGTGATTTGGTCGATAAGCCGACCTGGATCTGACTCTCAAGTGTGCTTTAGGACCCGATAAGCGGAGACTGGCAAACGTTTAAGCTCTGTAAAGTAGACTCGGACAGCTAGGATCGACGTGTAGGCTTGATTTTTTTTGTGTTAGTATTTTAAAAAAAACCTGATCAGTGTGGTGGAGAGGGTCTAAGATGGCTCTGCAGGCGACTGGAGCTGAGCTGCTTTCCTTCCTGTCCTGCGGTAGAGTTTCTAGTTCCTTCTCTCTGGAGAGAGCTGGGCGGTGGCTGCTGCCGCTCTCTCTCTCTCTCTCTTCCCGCTGGAACTTATTCAGTGTCAGAAAGTAACAAAGGCCTAAAGCCTCTTATTTCCTTTTTGATCCAGTGCTGGACGGGCACTGGTGCATGTGGCTTGCTATGATCACCTTTTTGAAATCTTCAGAGTTTCAAACTCACATTGTATCACACAGTTTGACTTGCTTGATTCACTTCAAAGGATGCGTGAAATAATGAAATGTCTTAAAAGGATGGCCTTTCAGATATATTGAACTTGTCACTCTTTTCTGAGCAGCACTGTGCTGGAAAGCAACTCAGATTTGAACTGATTCAGAAAAAATGCCAGTATGCATCAAATGACCTCGTTTTAGTATTCACTGCATCCTTCAGCTTTCGAAGTGGAGCCATGACAGAAAATAGGAAAGCCCAATGCCGCTTATTTCCGTTTCGATCCAGTGCTAGAAAGGGTCATATTGTGGCACAGACAGTGGTGCACGTTAAAAAGGCAGCATTTCCTTACTATGATCACCTTTTTTAAATGTGCAGTCTCAACTTCACGTTGTGTGCAACACTGACTTGCATTATTCATTTCATAGGATGCATGTAATAATAACATTTCAAAATGATGGGCTTCCAAATATATTTAACTTTTCACTCTTTTCTGATTCAGAAACAAAATGCCTGTGTGTATCAAATGACCTCGTTTCTGTATTCCCTGCGTCCTTTAGCTTTCAAAATGGAAAATGAACATGCTGAATCACCCATTTACGAATGCATTCATTATTTCCTCACATAAGAATGATGCGACTTTCTGGACCTAATTTTCATGTGGTCACTGTTTGGATGGGGGGATTTAACTTATTAATCATAATGTCACTTAAAAAAGAGAAGACCTTAAATATGCATTCTTCTTGAAAATGTGCGATTTCTTTCATACCTCAACGTTAATTAAGTGTTTAGCCTTGTCTGTCTAGATACGTCTGCATTTTGGCAGAACCAGATGAAATGAAAATGAATGCAAGTCCTTTACGAGTCCTCTCTGAAGTAGGAGCAGTATTTAGACTGTAGTTGTTACTGAGACTATGCAGGGAGACTTTTTTTTCTTGCCTTCTGTTAAGAAACAATGACTTATTTCTCTGCTTTTATTTAGTAATTATCTACTGGTTTCTCAAGCAGGCTGCACTGTCAAATTGTCTTGCTTTTTTTTTTTTCGCAGAAATGCATCCTTTAACATTAGGACAGCATCAGTTTTTGTTCTGCAAATGATCATTCCTTTGCCTATTCACATTGCAGCCATTTCTTTTTGCAATTTATCATTAAGAAACACAACGGTAGGAATTGGGCTGAGTGTTACACATGACATAAAATGCCGAGCAGGGGAGTACTACAAGCACAAAAAATAGTTTTAATTATTTGTGTCAAACATTTCTGCTTCTCATTCAGGTTTTTTCTCCAAAGGCTGTCGATGGGTGACAAGTACGCACATGTCGTCTCCCCACTGGCCACTGGAGTGCAAGCCTAGACTCTAAATGCCCCTCCACCTCTTTTTTTATACGCGATTATGGTCAGGCAGAGGAAGCTGAATGAATGCAAAGCTGCGTTACCTCAAGTGCATTTCCGCTCGCTGTTAAAACACGTGGATTCAAAGGCTCTGCTTAGCTCAAGTTGAATAATTGTGGATCTGCTGTCAAGTATACCTCTCTTTCTGTTGTCAGAACATGTTTCTGACGGGAGCTGGAGCTAAAAGTAACTTTTAAACAAGTTCATGTTCTGTTTCTGCTCTCACTCCTTTTGGTCTATCTTACGGAGGCTGTCAGTCTTGAGCCTGTTCTGTCTTTTTCCTCTGTATTTTTTTTTTTTTATTTAAATTTTATTTATTTATTTATTTATGAGGACTAGGACTAGGCTTCTTTTTAAGTCGGCACACAAGTACAGCCCGGTGAAGGCAATTCAGATGGATTAAGCCTGTCCCAAGAGTGCTGGGCCTCAGCCTGAACAAAAGCTGTGTCCCCAACCCCCCTCAAACCCTGCAGAGTTCGTCTTTCAGTGTATACTCTGGCCATGTTGCCTTCCTCCTTCACTTTAGTTTCAGTCTCTGCAGTTGTCTTCAGGCTGGAAATGAGCATTTATCAGTATTGATAATGCTGGGGTACTGCTGACTGCACCACTGACTCAGTTTTGGTGTGGTAAGCGTTATTGACCAGGAAATGTCCACGAGGGCTTACGGGCAAGTCTGAGCTCACTGGCTGTTGCCAGGGACAGGCAGCCGTTCTGCTGATTTTGCCTCCATAAAGCTGAGAGGGGAACTATGGCCTCTTGGCTGGCATAGTGAGACTCGTCTTCATTCAATCTGCAGCTGAGCTCCCTGGATTAAAAAAAAAAATTTACTCATTATTTTCCGTAGAGGGAATTGCTTCCTTGGCTCATCCGTCCTCCTCTCTGTCTGTTTGTCATCTTTCCTGTGTTCAGGGAGGCATGTTTCTCGGCCTCACCAGCATTTCATCCTGTTCTGCTAATATATTGGGATGTTGGTGCACTGCACGACGAACCCGTTTCACAGAACTGGCTAATCGAATATAAACAGCAGTGCTGATGCAGCTCCTCTGTCTGTCCTGAACAGAAGTGTAGAGAGGAAGTGAGGAAATAAACTGCGGTTACCGTTGTGGCGACAGTGGGTGGATGTTCCTGGGGTCCTAACGTGATTTCAAAATTACTTCTCAGATTTTGTGTGCATGCGTGCACAACACAGTAAATGTAAATGAAGTTTATACAACTATTTTGACGACATCTTGTAGAGGCTCCAAGAAATAATGGTAAGTATAGAGAATAGGAATCTATTAGATAATTAAGTATTGTTTGTTACTAGGAAAATATTTCAGTTTGAAGTGAACAGTTAGTTTCAAGCAGTAATGCATGAAAATATGTAATTGGCATCTAAAGGTGTAATGGCTGCTCAGGAATTTCCAAACTTGTTTAGGAGACATCTGGTGCAGTCAGTATTGTTGATCTGAGTCGGCTCCTCTCTTTAAGTTAGGCTGAGTAAACTGAGTGTTCCCTGCTGATGAAAATAAATGACCTCTATGAAAACATTATCAGGACTGCTAATAAAGACGTTGATAGTTCGAAAAACGACATCTGTTTTTGGTCATGTGTTGGTAATGTTCTCTTATTCTCTCTATAAATGTGTCCTTAACCTGCACCTGCTGTTGTGTTAAGCTGATTCATTGTTGAGTTTGTCTCACTCATGTCTTAGTCAGAAGTCGCAGCCGCTGGTATAGAGCTGATTGGGCTGCTTGTGTTCTAAAGAGTGCAGGAAAAGTAGACTTGTGGATGAGGTACCCGGTTAACAATGTGTGGTTAATTATAGCCTGTCAGCTCTCTGTGAAGATACGTCACGTGCTTTGTCTCTGCGTCTTGCTTCTCACCGAGAGCAAAGAGAAAAATGGAGGACTAGGAGTGCTTGTGTGTTTTTGAAACCTGCAGTCTGCCCCAGAAAGACAAACGGAAAACGGGGGAAGTGCTATGGAGGAAGACGCAAGAATAGCAGTACCAGGGAAAGGATGGGAGGACCTTTTGAGCAAAAACAGACTGAAGAAGCACAGTGTTTATGGAGGCAGTACAAGTGGGTGCCTCACCTTCAGCCAGAGGGTCAAGGTTATGAGGGAAGCTTGTCATAACTTTTCCATGGAAGTTCATCAGGCTGTGTGAACTGTATTATCTTATCACAAAGGACACCTTCTGACACTTTTACCTGTCCTCTTGTGTTCTTTTATCTGTAATCTATAGCCATTTGGTGGATTCCATGCTTTAACAGGATACGAGAGGGCCAATGTCTTAACACCCTGTGCTTTGGTATGTTCAAGTACAGTCCCAGAGGTTGTTACTCTAGTTATTCAAGTCAGTGTACCTGTACTTTATGGACAAAAGTATTGGGACACATCTGTTTTCAAGGGTTTGGGCTAGACCCTTTAATTCCAGTGAAGGGCAAGCTTAATACCAAGATATTCTGGACTACGCCATGCTTCCAACTTTGTGGACACAGTTCGGGGAAGGCCCTTTTCTATTCCACCATGACTGTCCCCAGTACGCAAAGCAAGGTCCATAAAGACATGGTTGAATGAGTTATAGCTGCAAAGGGGCAACCAACTCCATATTAGAGTCTGTGTTTGAATGCAATGTCATTGGTGTAATAGTCCCTGTTGGTGTAATGGTCAGACGTCCCAATGCTTTTGTCCATATAGTGTATGTTCACTGAGAAGGGAGCTGGACGTTATGTAATGGCTTATTACCGCAAGTGGCTTCATTTGGCTTGACTGTTATGCTCCCATGTGCCTCAGTGAATGAGAGTCCAGTTAATTGTCTTGTTTCCTTGCACAGTGAATCTGGCTGATGTGCAGTTGTTCAGCCAGCACACTTATACGCATGGGCCTGGTCTGTTCTCTGCTGTCTTTCTGCTCGGTCCTCCTTCCTTTGTGTCCTGGAGTTCTTTTGAACTGTGAGCTTGTGCTGTCCTAATTCGAAAGGTGAAACTCAGCAGGGAGTTGGGGAGTCACATAAAAGCTCAAAACGACAGCCTATACTCTATGAATTTCCCTTTTTATTTGCTAACATCAAATGTTTTTTGTGGAGGAGGGCCATGTGATGTGTTATAGTTGTACAACGTGTGTTTCTCAGATCTCTGAAGCCCTGATTTCCTCATTTCCTCTTTTTTTCATGAATTTGAAACTGCCACTTAATAACAAGTCATAAAATCTAAATCACTGACCCAGTGGTTCTTCATTAATACGTTGTTGACCTTCTTGCCATTTCTTGCCCCTTTTATTCAATGAGTCTCAGGTTCCCAGTCCTGGTCCTTTATAGTGGGGCTGCATGTGCTGTCATATTTTTAGCCCTATTGTCATTACGTTTCCAAGTAAGATATTGTTAATGGCTGCAGTGATGAAACATTAAATTACATTACAGATGTGCAGCACCCAAGTGATGCAATTATATTTGCTTGGAATATAGCATCAGGAGCTGCGTCTGTCCCTAACTGCTAGCCTATAAAGGTCTACTGATTACTAGTAATCAATGAGACCAACGTTTTTTGCAACCAATTTACGTTAGAATTGCCCGCCAATTACTAGGCATTAAATACTCTTTGGTGTTTGTGAAACACTTCCATTTCTGTTTCAATTTTAACCCCAATTTCAGTGTTTGCTTATTTTGTGGCTTGTTTGAAAATTAAAATATTGCAATTTTTGATAGCTTTACACATAATTTGTACATTCATTTTGTTTATATATAATTTGTACATCCATTTTATATACATATGAATATAAAAAGTGGGAAATTCATTCATTAACATTTTAGTGTCAGTTTATCTTCTTTACCGAATTAAGACTCTGTTCAGTCGTTAAAGTCCAGGTTTGTTGTGTCGTCTTGTTGGAATTTTCCATTCCACCTTAAATGGTGCACCAATCAGAATAAAACGTTACACCATTTAAAGCAAAACAGAAAATGGAGGGAAAAGTTAGTCGCAAACTAAAATAAGAAGCCAACTTCAAGTTTATTTAAAAATTGTTACAAGTAACTTCAGTAGCCAAGGAGCTTGACAAGTTATTTCAATTTCATTTTACTAAAGTCGTACAGATTTTGAGGCTGACTGCGCTGGTTGTTTTTCTTGGGCTTTTCCTCCTGGTCTTTTCAACCCCTGCGTTCAAACTCTGTGTTTAATGATAATGATAATGAAGTATACGAATACCAAATATGGAAGCGAATACTATTATAACAAACAAAAACGGACCAGACCTAAACTTCGTTGTAGAGGGTTGTGATGTTTATGGCAACTTCTGCAGGATGTGCTGCTTTAACTTTTGAAACACAGCTCCAGTCTGCAGGTGCGTTCCTCTGTGCCTGTCTGTGGCACAGTAGCCTTAGGTGTTAATAGGCTATTACTGGACGTGTAATAGATAGTGCTGTGGGTGGGACATTACTCTGGTGACTTCAGATAGAGGGAGGCAGCTGCATCAGAGCCAGTGGCATTTTCAAATTCATTTTATCGGCAGTCACATAAAAAAAGATACCACTGATCAAAGAAAAATGCTCAGTACTGGATCTGATAATGGTCGGGTCCCTAATGAAATGACTTCAAAGGATTATTTCAGTCCCTGTGCTTTGTGTGAACACTTTCACAAGAAACCATCGCATACATTTTGAAGGAATTATATATTTTGTTTGTTATAAACCTATATAGAAAATAAAAATAAATGTTTTGTAGGCTTTTTTCATGTGAAAAAAGGACATCTGACTTTTTAAAAATATAAATCTAGCTTTTACATTTTACAACTATTGCAATATTTTTATTTTTGTGTGGTTATTTTATTGCTGTTTGCTTCAAATAAACGTTACTCTTTAATTACACAGCCAAAAAAAACTACTTTATGCGCACAGTTTGTACTGTCTTACATCATTGTAATAACCAGTAGCATTATCAAACATGGCAATTTACTTACATATCTTGCAGCCTTAATATATAATCTAGTGAATTGTTTTATTTGACATTTTTAAAACTAGCTCCCAGAGTATTTGCATTTCTATGATAGTGCACCAAGGCCTTTTGGCGTGTTCAGATCAACCCTCACAGGGGAGCTAATGGCAGGCTCTGGAGCCACAACAGCAATAAAGCAGACAGGACTAGAATGCAGTTCTACTTTTCACAAGTTGACAGAGGGCCTGCTTTTTTAATTACGGTAAACTAGTTTTGCAGGTTCTTAGTGAGCACCGGTTAAACAGTGTTAGAAACAACAATCTTGCAACCATTACGTGTGGCAGTTAGTTACCAGGTTTTAGTGCATGGACATGTTTACTGGGTTTTGTGTTTACCAGTGGTGCTCAGTGAAGGAATGCTGCCCTTTTTCTTCTTTTGACAGAACATGGTCATCTCAACCCTGGTGAACATCTACTTTATGTAACACATTCAGTGGGTTGTAAACTGTGAAGCATGTGATTTGCAAACAGTCCTTCCTTCCGCGTGGTTGTGTTAGACTTGCATATACGTGTTGTTCCATCAAAGTATCAGGTGTGATGAGCGAGCGAGAGTGACAGAGGCATTGGCACAAAACTGATACCCTCGTTCAGAGATGGGAAGACGAATCCCCACAGTATTTTGCGAGGATAATTGCATCTCTTGAGGATGCTAATTAAGTCCATCAGAGGAGCCCTCTTGTTACAGTTTGTCCTCTTGCAGTAAATTCCATTCCTTTCACACTCTCAAAACCTCATTAGCAGTAATCCCAAATTCAGTAATCTTATTGCGGTAATTGTTGCTTAGAAACGGGCCTAATCTCTTGTTTTCTGACTTCTGTGATGACATATTGGACTAGCTTTGTGTGTCCTAATGGTGATAATCTTCCAGCAAGACCAGGTGATGGTACGTTTGGTAACGAAAGGTGAATATAGAAGAAGGCCCTAATGTCAAGTTCACATTGGTTCCTCAGACAAGAGGGCAAACCGTATGTGACAGTTTTGTTAGGCTGGCTGGAGTGCAGCAGACTAAACCAAAGTCCTTAGAGGTAAGTCTGTCCATTTTGTGACAACTTTGGCAGATGCCTTTGGGCAGCTGTTTCTGTTCATACAAGACCGGCCTTCTACCTGTGAGGATGGGGGAAAGACCAGTAAACCTGAAAGTGAGACACTGCCTAAAAACAGATTTTAAATAACGGACAAAAATGGCAATCGGAAGTCTCCAAAGGTTGTTCTGCTTCTTGGCTTCTTTCCCTTCCTTTTTTAATTGAAAAGTGGGATTTTGACAGTGGTCAAGTTGAGAAATATCCTGTTTTTCAAAGTCACCTGTCTGCATCTATGACGAGGTCTCTAACTGGACACTGTACTTGCTTGCCCAAATGTTTCACTAGCTCACCTTGCAGTTTAGAAGGGCTTAAACCAAAAGCTTCAGTCATTTGCCCAGTTTCATGCTCACTCTGCTAAGTCAAGGTAGCTGCTAAACATAGAATCTTTGTTTATAATTTGACTTGGTGGCTTAGTGAAGGTACTCTCAAGGCTTTGTGTGACAGAACTGTGCTGCTGGTGAGGCATATTAGCCACAGTCAAAGTACAGAAGCACCTGCATCTTCAGCTTAAATATCTCACCCTGGCTTCAGTTACTCTTAAGAGAGTTAGTCAGATCAATACATCGACCTGCATGGCTGAATTTAGAATGAGCTAGTCTTGCCCTTGTTTTACTTGCGGTTTGAAGAATGACTTCTTCAGCTGTGTTGTTCAGGAGGTCTTTTATTAGATCTCCCAGCAGGATTTTTTTTTTTATCCTGGTCAGGCTCACCCTGCCGCCCCCCCTTCTCTTTCTCTCCCTCTCTCTGCTCCCACCAATGTTTTAGCTACACAAGGCAGCCAGCTGTTACTTTCTGTACTGTGGATCAGTCTCTTGAGACTTGGTAACAAGCGGGAACGTTTAGATTGTAGCATTTTGAGGATTCTGTGTTGTCAGGATGTTGTGAAAGAAATGTCGGTCTGTCTGTTATTATGTTCCCGTTTCCCCCGTTCTTCCACTTCTCCGACTCCCCAAGCCCCTCAGATCAGAAAATGCACCTTGAGGCTCTGACCTGCCAAAATATGCCATTGGCAGAACAGGATTATCTGCTTTTATGGGAATGCGGAGGCCCTGGATGGAAAAATGGTGCAATGTGCTCGTAGTTCCTGCTTGACTGTGCTCCAGCAACCCCCCACCCTCTCCTGCATGTTTGGGGCCAAGATTTGAGTGAAGTGTTTGCTCTGGTTATGCTGTCCCCTGCGACTGAAGATATCGCTGTGGTTACATAGCACATCTATGTTGGTTTTCCTGAGTTTTTGTACCCCAGCCTGTTCATTCAGTGGTATTTACTTTCTCCTCATGTGTTCATTTATAGTAGAGACCACATCTGTTTGTAACTTGTGCTCTGTTTGAAGCACGTTGATTAATGGAGTGTTTTGTTCATTGGATTCTTTTCTCATGAAGAAATCACTCACCATGGTGGTATCTCTTAATGGTCCTTTGGCACTGAAGTGCAGTTGGCATGCTGTCCTGCTGCAGGTGAGCGTGCACAAGTTTTGGAGAAATTGCATTAAAAATGAATAAATTACACATGGTTAGTTTAGTGATTACTTTGCAATTGAAATGATGAGCAGAAAGTTAAGGGGCAGTAAGGGTGGTTGGGGAGGAGTGGCTGCCAGTGCTCAAGTCCCTTTTGTGTGCATTGAACTGAAGAGAGGAAACCTACCCTGAATGAGAGGAAAGATGAGGAATCCTACATCAGCAGGATCTCATGAATGCACATTTTGCAGTTACACATTTTGTGAATATGATGCAGACTTATGTTTGCTGGTGTGTGTGATTACATAATAACCCCTATACTCAGATAATGACAGCCCTAATTCCATTCCATGTAGGAAATGATTAGAGTACAATATATCCTTATTTGTGGTTATGTATCCCAGATTTTTTTGATCATGTGTGTGTTATAAAGGGTTAACAGTAACCCACTTTCATGTGAAATTCACTGCTGCCACTGCACATCCTGTGAGCAAAGCTCCTACCTGAAGGTGATTTTAGTTTTGTTTCGAGCGGGTGTTTGTGTGATTAAAACACATACCATGTAAGGCAAAGACAGCATGGCTGCAACACACCAAAGCGCCTTTGTGAGCAAAAGCAGTTGCAGCGCTGTAACCACAGCATGACAGAACAGGAAGCTGCAACCGAGACAGAGGAGATGATGCAGGGGCAGTAGACAGAGGTTCAGTAGCAAACCTGCTCCTCACGGGGCCAAAGAGAGAGGAACACTGACACTCATTCATTCACTCTCTCCACTCCACCTCATCGGTGAAGAATCTGAAGCCACCGCATTGCAGCAAATTATTGCATCAATGGTCTTTAAACATTGCTTCTTTGTATTACTATATCGCCTCTTTATATTACCACCTATGATGAAGAGCCTGTGCAACATGGCATATCACCTCTGAGGAGGTTGTGAATATATATCTCCATATTTTGCTGGAACAGACAAAACACAATCAGGAATACTGCTACATTTCGAAAAGATTTTATATAATCTTGGTTAAAAATAAAGGACAGGATGAGACAGTTAATTTGGTAAAATCAATTAAGCATGATAATGACAGTGGTCTGGCATTTAGTCATCTATCGACCTGTTTATCTAATTACTTTGTTGTTTTTTATAACGCATACCAGTGTTCTGGACATTGCGTAGTATTACTAATCCTTAGCAGTAATTGGCTCTTTAATTGACTCTGGCCACTTACACTGTAGACCTGATAACAGCTGGACGCACTGAACCTCTTGATCTTCCTCTGTTCTGCTCCATTCTGGCCCTGCAGGCTCGAGTGGGTACTCCAGCAGCGTGGGAGGGGGTGTGGGGTGGGCTGGTGTTGCTTCTCAGATAATGATCTACAGTAAAACTGGCCCTCTCCAAGTATTCAAGACCAAGCCTCCTCCCTTTTCCTCTCCCTTATAGAACAACAGTGCAGAGATTGTCCTGTAGCCCAGACTGCTGCCAAGCCTTTGTGTCTTACCTCAGTCCGAGTCACATGTTTGAGCTCAGAGAGTCCGCCACATGCTAGAGGTTTGTCAGGGTCAAAGTGCACTCTCTAGTTGTAAAATGTAGGCTGCTTCGACCACATAATACTTTTTGTTTGTTACAGTGTGTTGTATTTACATTTGTGTTGTATTTACATTTACATACAGAGTGTTGTATTTACGTTTTCAGTTCATTGATTTACTAAAACATTGAGAAACCTCAACATTTAAAAAAATAATTATCCACTGTTAATATGCTACCGCGAAACACCTATTACAGCATGTGCTGCATTGTGTCACACATACTCCAGACATTTGATGTCTCATCTTTTTCCGTTCCTCTCCATTTTGCCCCTGCTGTGATTCAAAGAGCTGTCTGTATGATGAATGACTTCTTCCTATATGGTGAAACCAAAGAAGTCAGCGTGCCCTCTACACTTCCAGTAGTGTTGCAGTTTATTGGCAAGATCATATGCATCATTGTCTCATGAAGATTAAAGAATACTGAAGGATGTGTAGTAGTAGTCTGCATGTGTTTTTATACTGCTGTGTTTGTGTCCAGCAGTAGATCATGGCCGAGCATGAACCCACCCCGGAGCAGCTAGCAGCCATCGCTGCCGAGAATGAGGAGAGCGAGGCTGTGAACTACAAGCCGCCAGCACAGAAAACACTGCAGGAAATCCAGGAGCTGGACAAGGATGATGAAAGTCTGCGCAAATACAAGGAGGCCTTGCTTGGCTCAGCCTCCGTGGCAGTAGGTGTGTTTCAGCCTGCATGTACAACACATGGACATGTACACAGTATATCTTTTTTCAGTATATAGCCTTTTTCTTGTGTGTCTGTGTGTGTGTGTCTGTGTGTGTGTGTCTGTGTGTGTGTGTCTGTGTGTGTGTGTCTGTGTGTGTGTGT
>JBBPCX010000028.1:13005144-13028502 GCA_037974365.1 Hydrocynus forskahlii
CGCGTAAGGCGGACAACGTAGTGCAGTGTATACACGGTAAAATGGATTTGGCCTACCACAACAGTAGCCTACATATGTGTGTATGGGGAAGGCGTGTTTCAAGATGTAACTTGTGTATGCGTGTGTGTGCGTGCGAGAGGGAGGGAGAGAGAGATGAGGAGTGAGATCTTGGTGCATTTGCCCTCTTGCTACTTGTCATCTTGCTACTTGTCTACAAATAATTACAAATACTGCACGTTCTAACAAGCGCTAGCTTTCATATCAGTTAGCAATCGTAAAAACACGTGACCTTGTAGAGGCCCCGAACCACGTGGAGAAGTACAGTTCACGCGAGGATGCTATCGGTTCAGGTGCTGTAGATTTGTATTCTACTCTACCTACCGACCTCTTCTGGATACAGCGGGAAACTGAACTGTACTGTTTAAGTTGGATTACTAGTAATACTTGAATTATTATTAAAAAATTTTTTTTTGCTATTTTGTACCTTTATACTTTTTGTTATTCATTCTTTATTCTCAGATGGACTATTGCAGGGGGTACACCCCTTTTCCCTTTTTCTATTAAGATAAAACTAAGGACAAATAGGCTAACCTATGTTTGTGAAGTTGTATTTCAGTTTTTTTTTCATGTACATCATAAATGTTTCACAGAAAGGTTCATTAAATGGGCTTAGTTCTGGAGCCAATAAACCAAAGGTTTTAAGGTTTGATCTAATAAAAGTGTTGAGTTTGAATAAAAACCTTTTCTTGTGAGGAATAACAGTCAATTGCTTGCTCATTTTAAGAGGCCTTTCATGTTGCATAACACTACTGATATAGCTGTTTATAAACACAAAAGTATTATTTATCCGATTACTCGATTAATCGATGAAAAAACCGACAGAATACTCGATTCCAAAAGTATTCAATAGCTGCAGCCCTAATAACTAGATATCTTTTATTCATGTACCACCGCTAATCTCAGAGTCATTCGGAATTTCTGTTGGTGTGATAGCACTAAATTAACATAGCATATATTCACATTTTATAGCAGCCTTCAGACTTCATGATTTTGATGCTCAAAACAAGACATTCAAACAAAATATTCCATGATTTGGATCGTGTAGTTTCAATGCTGATTTTTTAAAGAAGGAATCTCTGAATAGGGGTGGTAGTGGCCTAGTGGGTAAAACACTTGCCTGTGAACCCAATGACCACAAAGTTGCAGGTTTAATCCCAAACTTGCTACTATTGTGTCCTTGAGCAAGACACGGAACCCTCAGCTGTTCCAGGGGGACTGTCCCTGTAACTAATGATTGTAAGTCACTCTGGATAAGATCATCTGCCAAGTACTATAAATGTAAATAAATGTTACTTGAGCCTGTTAGCTTAGTTATACATCCAACTTACTACAGAAGGAACAGAAAATGGCCCAGTTTCCCCCAGAAAGCCTGTTAGCATAAAGGAGTTCTAGTCTGCAGAATCACTAAAGCGTGTTACTGTTAGTAGTGTTTCAATTTAAATTGTTGTTCTACACTTCGCTGTCCATCAAAGATGCCTGTCCTTTGCCACAGTTGGGACGGTTAATGTATGAAAGCTGGCTGAGTGGATGTGTCAAGTTTAAAAGCAAATCAGCTTGTAAACCACATGCTTTGTGTAAAAGAGAAATACCCCAAAGATCCAGTTAGACAATCTCTGAATATGCATAAACAGCAGAGGCTTCGCATTTCACAGTCTCTCATGTGATACAGTCCCAGGGAAAACGTGGGGAAGATGACATTTACAGCTTTTTTTTCCCCCCATCGCTGCCTGCAAAGGAAGCACATTCCTTCTGGACTGCTTAGATCATAAATTCTGAATGCTTCTGAAAAACAGCCCCAAGAAATGCAAGCATCATCTAAGCACTATCTCAGCTGAAATACTTAAATAGTTGCAAAATATCTGAATAAAAGCTATTTTAAAAAGCTTTCCTAATTCATTTATACTTATAATACATACAGTGTAGTCTTTACAAGGACAATTAAACTGAAGGATTAACCTGAACATAATACTGTACCTTTATAAATAAAAGAGGTGATTCTATTGATTAGCTTTCTAATCTTAAAACCTCATAAACTCATATTAGCAGCATACACAAGACAAGGCATTTTCCATTAGTCTACTTGACTACTTCACTAGTACAGCCATTGTGTAAATGGCTAAATTTATCCTCCCAACAGTATTCCTCATTGTTCCCAAGTCTTTGTGCAACAGTGACTGGCAGATCTGGCAATGTGACAGGTGAGCTGTAGAAATCCCCCCCAGCACACGCACACAGTAAACGCAATTGCCTTGTTCCAAATAGGTCATTTGTTTCTTCACTCATTGTGTCCTATATCGCAAAATCGGCAGTTTGCTACATAGGGAATAAACCACCCGGAAAAAATTACAAAAGGTGCATATCAGCAACCTATTAACATAAATCTGTCAAACCCAAGTCAGACTGTCAAAAACAAACATTTCTGCATACGTCAATAGTTGGGATCATGTAGAGTGGTCTGAAAATAATCCATTTCAGAAAAACTGACTGACTCAAGTGTCTTTTGAAATGGGGGTGATAGGAATTAAGAGTCGCGGTGACAAATACAGCCATTTTAGTTACTATCCAAAATGACCAATTAATCAAAATGTCTTTGGGTAATGCTGGTTATCGTCAAATACTCATTAATGTAAAATACAAGTTTTTTTTTCTTCTCTGCCAGAAAAAAAATACATTTCGGCACAAAAGCTTCTCAAAATTATCCGAAACAACATCACATCTGTAACCATTTATGTACTAGCTTTCTGTGAGCTACATTTTACTACTTTCAACCTTTCAACCTTAATGATTTTTAAGGGCCCATATCTTACCTTTTTCTTAAATTGTACTTTTCATCTAAGGTCCAGTTATGATATTAGCATCAAAACAGGCTCTTTTTGTTACTGCCCTGTACTTTGAGACTGATTTATGCAGATTAGTTCTGTCCTGATTGGCTGCCTTGTATTGTACCATATTCAAACAAACAGCCCTGAATACAACACTGCTTATAACATAGTGTGAAAAGGTGCAAAACTGCTGCAGAATATACACGGACTATATGAAATGGGGAGTGAATGGTATGTTGTGAAACTTTAACAATATATTGTACGAAGAATGATTTCATTTTAAAAAAGCTAAGAAAATTTGGAGATATTCCTTAGATGGACCAATTAAATCCAGAGGTTCTGAGCAAATGGTGGAATTATCTTTTAATTAGCTCTTATAGGTTCGTGGATATTGGCATTATGTTTCATTTTTAAATGAACAATGACATTTTTATGTGAAATTGCAGTCTTGTGTGTATAGGGAATATCACTGACACACTGCATATTACACCATTTCTCAAAACAGGCCATTTTTTCCTAACGAAACCTCTCAATACGATCACAAAACAGACCCTAAAAGGACACAGTAGTTTCTGAACGGCTTGAACTGTCCCAAAGGGCACGAAGCACTTTTTTCCACATAAACTGTGCACTGGCTTGGCCCTTACCTCAATCTCCTGCACCTGCTCCTCATTGTTGATGTACATCTGCTGCAGTGAGTCCTCCAGCTCCTTATTGCGCTCCAGCAGGGTCTTCCCCAGCTCCGCTGCCAAGTGGAGATCTAAGGAGTGCAAACAAAGGCAGACAGTATGTGGGAAAGATGAGACATATGGAAAATGGACAGATGGGAAGGGGTCAGGAGACATTAACAGGGCAATTCAGTGAGACTAGATTAGGCAACAAATTATCTTGCTAAAAATGAACAAAACATAGTACAGATCAGTTAAGACTATATAAAGCCAACACATACAAAACTGAACTTTTATTCACTCTTGACCCATGCTTTGGCTGTTTTGCTGTTTAAACGATTTCCTGCTCTAATATTCTAGCTTGATGTTGATATAAGGCCCGATTGCAGCCCAAGACTGTCTATTGTGGATTTGGTGTGCAGCCTGTATCAGAAATAGGAAAAAAGGGGGCAGAACAGAAATTCTCAGTTGATCCACCCCTAAGTTTTTATCCTTCATCTTTATGCTGATTAATGCCACAGTGACATCAACCAAGACGAGGTCAAAAAGCAAAAATAAATAAATAAAAGGCAACTACAAATAACCTAGTTGTCCTGGCTAAAGTGGGCCATGTATGGGGAAAAAAAGACACATGCATCCCTAAAAAAATGCAGCAATGTATTGAATGTCCAGTTTTTGTGCAGTGCAGTATGAAGAGATTTTTTTAATGTTAGATTCCCACCCATCCTCTTCATCCACCAGAACATCACTGTCTTTTTAGACAGCATAAATGTTTTTTTCATGAAACACCTCAGGCTCTTTTGTTGTTCTCTGTGCATCACTGTTCTCTGTCAGCGTAGACAGTCTTAACATGAAGCTACAGCTCCTCCCAGCGCAATATGCCAGCTTTGTTGCACCTCAGCACACACACACACACACACAAACACACAAACACAAACACAAACACACACACGCTAATACAGAAATAAAGTCCTGTCAGCTAAGAGACTGCAGATACAGACAAAATGAAGAACATGCTTGTGCTAGCACCCATACAAAGACAGAAACACTGCAGGAGGGAAGGCACATAGGGAGGACTTAACAAGGTTAAAAACATTAACCCCCATTGCATAGATATAAAAGCAGTGATTTATCATGAAATACACTGTGTCAGCAATAACACAAAGCCCCCTGTAACACGGGACCATGCAGCAGCTCACACATAAATCATGCGTGGGAGCTCTGTTGCCATGTGGTCCTGCTGTCTTTGTGCAGCACGTATGAATGTGAGTGTGTGTTCTTGCACTGATCCCTGGGGTCTCCAGATTGGTGACAGAGTGGAACAGTAGATAACGAGACCCAGCAGGGCAGGTCTTTAAGGGAGAATTAAAGGAATACTCGCATTTTTTCAATTTAATCTCTACCTGCCGTAAATGTGCAGAGGTCGCACTGGGGAACACACAAAACCGAGGAGGGGGAAAGCCCAGTCTCTTTCATTCCCAGAAAGGGGCAGACAAGTACAAGCGAAAATAAAAAGCTGCATTTTTTTTGACTGAAAATTAGTCAAAGCACATTTAAATGCGGTCATTGTTGCATCAAGGGCCTGTATTTTTCTCCCAGTATTTTTTATTTATTTATTTTTTGCAGGCACTCTTCCTTTCACTCCTTCACATCATACAGACTTCTCACACTCTTACGTGGCACAATTTGAGACCAGAAAAAAAAAAAAACAATGCCAACTGTGCAGTTATGCTTTGCATCACTTATGGAAGCAAGGTAACCAAGTGTGTGTGTGTAAAGTGTCCATTTGTCATACGTGAACACACCACTGCACAGCACACAGTGTGAACAACGTGAAAATCTTTCTCTGCATTTAACCCATTCACCAGGTGAAGCAGAGAGCAGCCAGGAACACAGCGCCACTAGCAATCCTGGGATTCAAACACATAGCCTACTGATCGAGGAGCTGATCCTTAATCAATAGGCCACCAGCAGTATGAAAAGCATTATCTGCACATTGTTCTTTTGACTGATTGATTGGGGGGTGCCAGGGGAGCACCCCTGGTATCTTGCTCAAGGATATCTCAGTGGTGCCACTAGCAGTCCTGGGATTCAAACCCATATCCTTCCATTCACAGGAGCAACACCATAACCACCAGACTGCTAGCTCTGCTAGCTCTAGCTCTGTATGGAGAACAGCTGCTATACAGCATGTTGTACATTTTGTTCACACAGTTTAGTCCAACAAACAATGTTAAAACTGTGAATCAATGTATTTTTTAATATCACACACATGCCAGAGTACTCCTTGCCCACTCCCTCCCTCTGATGTAACTGAGTTCAGTCAGAGACAAAGCTCTTTGTTCTACCATTTCCGAAATTTCTCATAACAGCAGACAGATAAAGATGCAGCTCTTGAGTGCCAGTGCACTGCTGAGAGTAAAGACTGAGGGAAGTGACGGGAAAGAAACACATATACAAAGAGACCCTGAGGGAAACAACCCTACAGCACAGCTACACTTTCAGCCTTGCGTGAAGCACCCAGAGACTGCCACAGAGGTAACTGTAACAGCTAGCACTGGCCCGCACAGTATTTTACAAAGTTTGAATATTTGCAGGATTTTCCTGGATAAGTGCTTGCACACACATTCCCAAAATGATGTTAACATTTTATATCTGACAATAATCGTAGAGATTTTCATTACTGCACGTATAAATGCACTATATGGACAAAAGTATGTGTTTCAGGGTTTGGGCTGGGCTTCTGATTTCCAGTAAAAGGAAATCTTAATGTTTCAGTATACCAAGACAACCGTTGTGGACACCGTTTGGGGAAGAACCTTGTCTATTCCAGCATGACTGTGCCCCAGTGCACAAAGCAAGCTCCATAAAAACATGGCTGGATGAGTCCGATGTGGAAGAACTTGACCGGCCCACACAGTGCCCTGACCTCAACCCCAGCCAACACCTTGGTAATGGACTGAAATGGAGACTGCAAGCCCAACATCAGTGCTCAGAAATGCTCTACAGAATGAATGGGCACAAATTCCCACAGAAACACTCCAAAATCTTGTGGAAAGCCTTCCAAGAAAAGTGGAAGCTGGAACTCCATATTAAAGTCTATGTATCTGAATGCAATGCCATTGAAGTCCCTGTTGGTGTAATGGTCCAATTCTTTTGTCCATATAGTGTATATCAAATAAGGGGCAATGATGTATTAACAGTCGGCAGCTCACACACCACGCTCTATGATGCTAAAGAGGCATCAAGTCCTCCTCACCCACCAAAAATAAGGGCAAGGCTCACTCAGTCAACACTAATGTTGTAAACAATAAAAGCTAATGTTGCCAGTTAGTATATCAACATGTCAACTGCCAACATATTCTGCAAAATGTATTCCTGGGTTAACCAGAGCATAACATCAAGTAAGACATGATGAACCAAATAATCTAATAATAGCACTGAAACTAGATTAGGTCTCCTTTTCTGAGTGCAAATGGAGTACAGGATCCCAATTCCACTTCCTGAGTGTTTGAGCCGGCTAATGAGGCAAATTCCAGGAGGGAGAAACAAACATAAGCACAAAAACACTCATATTCCATCATCACTCATCCTATGGCCGGAGGCCATGCACAGGCGCCACGTGCGTGAAACACTTCTGCACGTGCATGCAGCTTCGGAACAAGGCATCAATCTGCCGTACCAACAAAGAAAACACAAGCAGACACACACTGCGCAGAGCCAGAGACTGGTGTTACATAAGCTAAAATATCTTTTAGCTCAGAAGATTTGGCTAAAGCTAAGCACACACATTCATGTGCACCTGACAGTCTGATTAATGATAACTGAACACTACCTGAGTTCTCATGTAGTACTGTGTGTTTGCATATTTCATGTATAGTCAAAAATCATATCAGATCTCACGGCTTCAGTATCTACCATGTTTGTGTGGGCCTATGTTTTTGTTGTGCCGTTTGGTAAGGAGGGAGCGACTCACTCCCACCACTCACAGACCTAATCCTCCGCCTCCAGTCTCTAATCAGATCAACCCAGGCTTAATGCCACCTAATCAAATACTGAATAATTCAGAGGAAGAGGGAGAGCAAGACTCCATGCCAACTGCACAATGCATTTCCCACCTCTTTTTTATCTTCATGCTCAGCCTTCTGATGATATGCAGCAATGCTGCTTACTCCGTCAGTGAATAAATCCCACTACAGGACAAAACCTGTCCAGAACAAGAACATCTAATGACTGCTAACACCATGCCAGTAGCTGGGAGCACCCCCAGACATCTGGCATTTAAATCTTCTGCTCTTCAAGGCTGACCTATTTTGACCAACTAAATTTCAAGTTCTTTCCCTCTACTGGGACTAAAACCATTTCTCTTCTGATTGATTGCTCCTCTGCGTGCGCAGGGCTTACCAGGCCAGGTCGATAAGAAATTTCCGCAAAAGGAGCCTGTGTGGAATCGCCACACAGCCATTAGCAGTGGTGTGAGGTCAAAGAGTATTACATTACGCTTGGATAATCTCATTGTGATAGAGACTACATCTAAGCCTGAAAAAATAATTCTGTAACAGATCAGTTCTGCTTTACATGTCAGACCCATGAAGGCTGTGACATCTTTATTCATGCTTTGTAGCCCCCCAGGTAAATCAATACAATCATTGTGAGCCAATCTAATTAAACTGGCAAATTAACCTGACGCAGCCCTGGAAATTGAAATCAAGGGTAGTCCAAAGCTCAGTCCTTACACTGTGTATGTGTACAATCATCCTTTACTCAGATAAAAACATCTGAAGCAAGAATTCACAGCTGTTGGAAATGTCCGTTGACTTGACTCCCCTCCCAACTCCTCCACAGCCTTTCTGGGCCAAGAGTGTCTTACGCCAAGTTCCAAGCTGCTCAGAAGCCGCAAATGATGAGAATTCCATCCCCAAACATTCCTTTCCTTTTCTATCAAATCAGACTGCTCTCGGGTTCCTAAAGCTGAGTACTGTGAAACAGTCAGCATCAGGGTGTCAAATTAGAGCTTATAAAACAAACAAGGTGTCCCTATATTCAGCAGTGCTGAGCTGTCCTGAAACCCAGCACTTTATGACAAAGCAGTATAAGCAGAGGGTAGACAAAGGGCAATGACATCATTCTGACAGAGAGAGACAGACAGAGAGAGCAAGAGAGACAGAGAGAGAGAGATAGACAGAGAGAGAGAGTGTGTGTGCGTGTGTGTGAATGAGAGAGAGAAATAAAGAGGGGACTCAGAGAGAGACCAAGAGTATGAGAGAGAGAGAGAGAGAGAGAGAGAGAGAGAGAGAGAGAGAGAAAGACAGTGTGTGTGTATGTGAGTGTGAGAGACAGAGAGAAAGAGAAAAAGAGAGAGACAGAATGAATAGAGTTTACTCCTGCCCTGTCCGCACTGATGAGATTGAAAAAATTGGTCTACAGAGGCAAATATGCGATGAGATGAGATGAGAGGAGCCTGAGTGATGGAGATGCTAAAGATAAAGTGAGACGAAAAACTAGATGACAGTCTGAATAAAGAATGAGTGGAAATAATTCAGAGAGACACGTGAAGCTCAGCCATCACAAGGAAGCACAAGTGGGCTTATCCCAGTTTAATATAGCAGCCTATTTATTATGGACTAATGCTCAGCTTGTAAACATCAAGCCATGGCCTGTAAAACAAAAGCAGACCCATCCTCTCACAGCCTTAGAAAAACCTGGAGAAAGAGGTGCAAACAGCAGGGCTGTCAACGATGCTATTTTGGTGTTATGGTGAGGGGGAGGCCATGCAACATCTCAGGACTTTCAGAGGGTGAGGAGATGGCCCTCCAGACTCTGTTTATGACCAAATTCAGGTGTGCAGCTCCCAGCTGCTCCTTCAGGCTCCTGCTCACATCTGCAGCCGATGTCACCAGGCCTCTAAACCCTCTAGGCTCTGCATTTTTCATAAACAGGACGCTTTAATCCCTCACTCCCATACTACTCACCCTGCTCCAGGTCTCTCTGGTCGTACCACGGCTCGTCCTCCTCTGTTACAAACTCCTCCATTCTGCTGGCTCGAAGCATCAGCCTTTCTCCTTCCTCTTCTTGTTCTTCTCCTTCTCCTGCTGGAGCAGCAACAACAGCTGCTCGCAGAAGCTCGGGAATAAAAATACGGCGGGAAAAAAATACTTTTTTTTGACGAGGAGGTCAATTTAGTGCAAAAATGGCCTTTTACCCAAGAAGAGAGCTGTACGGTCAGTTAGGACGTCTTATTTGCAGCTGCCAGATCTACCAAATGGACCGAATTATGCCGAGGCTGCCTTCCAGAGGACGAGCACTGTCATTCACAATGTCGAGCTCAGGAAACACGAATAAAAGCTGAAACGTGGCGAAATTATGCTCTTTTGGAGATGAAATATATATATAACATCTACATGCACGACCCGACCGCTACCCCTCCCTCTCTGGCCGTGATAAGCTCCGACATCGCGTCTCTCCTCTGCTTTGTGCTCCAGCAGCTCCCAGCAGCCCCCTCCACACGACCAGACGAGGATGTGCTGCTGCTGCTGCTCCTCCTCCTCCACTCTGAGGAATGAGGAGGACTCACACACAATGAGCTCTCCTGTTCCAGCAGACCCCAGCCCTGGCTTCAGGAGAATGGATAACTGGGGGTCTCCCCCTGCAGAATGTCTGCAGGCTGTCCAGCTTTATTTAGCTGGAGGAGGTTTCTCTGTGGGAGTGGACAAAGATATCATTTTAGGGTTTTTTTTTTCACATTTTGTCAAGTAGGTTTATTGTCATTCTACCATAATATACACACTACACAAGGAAATCAGACAGTGTGCCTCCAGGACCATGGGCCAGCACAAGAACAAAGACAGAAACAACACAAGACCACACGGGTAGACGGGACAAAAGAGCGTGCAAGAAAAACACAAGAGCAACAAAAACTATTCCTGAATTGAGATGGGCCTGCTGCCTAGAAACCACCTAGAAACTCCATAGCAACCACCTCCTACACCTCAAAAACAAAAATAATATAGGAGGACTCACAAACAACAAGCTCTCCTGTTTCAGCAGCCTCAAATACTGGCTTCAGGAGAATGGATAACTAAGTGTGAAGGGACAATTTGTCATATGTGAAGATACCACAACACAAATTATTGAGTTTGTGATACATACATCATATGGACAAAAGTTCTGGAACCCCTGACCATTACACCAACAGAGACTTTAATGACATTGTGTTCAAATACATAGAGTTTCACATGGAGCTGGTCCCCCTTTGCAGCTATAACAGCTTACACTCTTCTTGGAAGTCTTTCCACAAGATTTTGGAGTTTCTGTGGGAATTTGTACCCATTCGTTCTGTAGAGCATTTATGAGGTCAGACACTGATTTTGGATGAGAAGGTCTGGCTCGCAATTTCCGTTACGGTTCATCCCAAAGGTGTTGGATGGGGTTGAGGTCAGGGCTCAGTCATGTCTTTAAGGTTGAGCTTTGTGCCCTGGGACACAGTCAGGCTGGAATAGAAAAGGGCCTTCCTCAAACTGTGTCCGCAAAGTTGGAAGCATAGCATTATCCACAATAACTTGGTATGCTGAAGCATTAAGACTGTGCTTCACTGAAAGTAAGGGGTCTAGACCAAACCCTGAAAAACAGGAATGTCCCAATACTTTTGTCCATATAGTATAGATCTTCCTATTCAGCACACAGTCGTTTGTCCCCGCCTACTCGCATTTAAGTTACAGGGAGCACTACAGCCCAGACAGATTTTTTTTCAAGAAAGGGCAACCAATCGGAGCAAAGGACTTACATCAGGCTAACAGGCACA
Source organism: Hydrocynus forskahlii (assembly GCA_037974365.1). Taxonomy (NCBI): domain Eukaryota; kingdom Metazoa; phylum Chordata; class Actinopteri; order Characiformes; family Alestidae; genus Hydrocynus; species Hydrocynus forskahlii. The sequence continues at coordinate 13,016,496 of JBBPCX010000028.1, forward strand.
GTAACAGAAACCGCATGTTTGGGCACGATGAGTTGTTGGAAATGGTCACGCAACATGAACAATGACTGTTCGGCATAAAACTACACAGGTGTCATAAGTGGACCTCATGGGTAAATACATACACAAATGTAGAATATGAGCCTCTTAAAGGAATCCAAAACAGCAAATGACTTGTTGACCTGTTAAAAGTGAGAGTGAAGTGTAGTGCTAACTGAGATTAAGGTACACTCAAGAATATGGTGACCTATATAACAATGTGAAATAGGGAAAGGGTAAATCAGACAGGGCTAGAATGTTTTAAACACTCTGGCAGAACTGCCTGGTCATTCCAGGCTGGCATTTTAAGTTTTCCCTGTTTTGACAGTGCAGAAGAAATCTCAGGTGGGCTTCCAACTGTAGATATGGCAAGATAAAAGAAAAATCACTACAATGTTTATAATGAAAAGGACAAAACAACATGTTTGGGCATGTTAGACACACATATTGTCAAGTTTAGTATGACCTTTATCCATCCTGAGGTCATGTGATTGAGTTTTAGATCATTTGTGTTATACTGTCTTAATTCTACAGAGCTGTGATTGTACACTATTAGAAAACAGCTGTTCCATTCAAGGGTATGTCTTCGGTACCTGAAACTGCACCACATTCCATCCCCTTGTGATTGTGAATGTAGTGTAACTCACTCACTCACACATGTTCTGTAACCGCTTAATCCTCACTAGGATCAGGGGTACCCGGAGCCTATGCTGGGGTCATCCGGTGCAAGACAGGGACTCACCCTTGGGCAGGGTGCCAACCCATCTCAGGGTGCACACACACACACACACACACACACACACACACACACACACCATTCACTCATACACTCTCACCTTCGGGCAATTTAGAAACCCAAATTCACCTGACACGCTTGTCTTTGGAGTGTGGGTGAAACCGGAGACCCTGGATCAAACCAACGCTACCACGAGGAGAACACACAAACTCCACACACACAAGGCCAGGTGCTGGATTGGAACCCCCGACCTTGGAGGTGTACTGTAACTTAGAATTTAATTTTAGGTATACAGTTGGACCTAAAGGACCTTTGTACCTTTGAGGGTACCTTTACATTATTTGTATCTTGAGGGTCTATAATTGGCCTTAACAGTACCCAGAGTTTTGTACCTGGCAGTGTATACTACACAAATTGTGTTACGTTTGACTGACTTGACCAAGATATCCCTTTAATACGGTGTTTCTTAACACACATTTTAATGTTTTACCTGCTTTAACACCCCCACAATTGCTCAGTAAGGGATTGCTAAAAAGCTACTGTATTTTCCTATCATTGAATTGTCCATTTAGATCTACCATTGCTCGTTTTTGTTCTACAAGATAACGGATGCACAAAAGAAACAGACAGAAGAAGGTTGATTCAAATCATGTTAGTAATGTCATAGTGAGATTAACTCACTCATTTTCTGGAACTGCTTAATTCACACTACGGTCACAGAGCCTATCCTGGTGTCTACAGGAGTGAAGCTGGAACTCACCCTGGTTGGGTTGCCGGCACACACACCATTCGCTTACACCTATGGTCAATTTAGAATCCCCAATTCACCTGACACGCAAGTCTTTATACTGTGGGAGAAACTGGAGACCCCAGAGGAAACCCACTCCACCATGAGGAGAACATTCAAACTCCACACACACAAGACCAGGACCCAGATTCAAACCCCCAACTCTGGAGGCATGCGATAACCGCACTACCCACTGTGCCACCATGGGGCAGTGAGATTAGCTTGTATTGCTTGCTACCTGCTTGCTAAGGCTTGCCAGCTAACTAAATAATTCAGTTTTTTTAGTGTTGTACTTGCATTCTTTAATGTTTTGTTATTGTTTATTTAGGCAGTAAATGGCATGCGCTGGAGGTGGTAATGCAGCGTTGTTGTTTTATAGGATATGAAAATGTTTTACAGGTACTACAATCCTTAATAGTAGGGCATGCTGGTGAATTTAATATGCTGTGGTGTGACAACACTTTGTGCAATAAACCTCATATTATTTAGATACTGTGGACATAAAGGAAATGTAGACATGCAAGAGTTGAATTATGATTAAAATTTTAAAGAGGAAATGACACACCTCCCTCTCCCAAAATCTAAAAAAGAATAACTATGCATACTATGCATACTGCTGTTTTTAAAGATTCATTGAGTAATTATTAAAATGGACTTGCAAATGTGATGCTACAGTGTGGGAGCCACTGATCTGGCCCTTCCATTCAATATTATGACCAGTTGTCGCTATACACCACTACACATATTTGAGAAAATGATTAAACTTGTAAATCCATACCACCTTTTTACTACAAATGTTCCGCTACATTTTCATGTTGTTATGTCACTTAAAATGCTTCCACATGTACACAAGAGACTCTTGTGTGTGTGGAAGATGGGCATTTAGCTAAGCTAAACGACTATAATATTCAGAAACAGGCTTTAAATACAAACCTGTACTGAAGAATTCAACATCCAAACTGTCATATCCAAAGTAAAAAATATGTTGTTACTCAAGTTTCTATTGCAAACCCCAGTGTCTATGTTTAATCTAAGCATGTCAGAAGCATTAGCTTCATGCTAACACAGCAGGCAAATCCATATTACCAGGTTAGCAGAAATTTTTATTATCCTAGCAGCAAACAAGTAAATGAAGGCTCTTTACAAGGCTAATTAAAATGATTTCTGCATTAAACATGTTAATGAGTCTGTGCATGCATGTGGTCTTCTCGTGCAAACAAGCTTTAAAGGTCAAATATGGTGACCTTATACGTGCTTTACAGCAGCAGAGAGGCCATGCCCTCTGTCCCATCCCCATCTTTAGAAGCAGCCGATGAAAGCAGAAGAATAAATAATACTAAAACAGTCATATACAGATTGAATGATGTATTTGTAATTATTACATTTATAATAATAATCATTATTGTTGTTTTTTCAAAGAGCACAGAATCCCATTAAATTGTAGTCAAATACGATTCCTTTAAGAGGAACTCAAACACAAGTTTGTGAAGTTATTTTGCCGATGGCAAATGTGATCAGTCTAATTATATCAAATTTAATGCTAAAATATTTCTCTGACAAAATGTAAAAATGAACTTGTAGGTCACAGTGCTATGTGGTGCAGCTGTATGGCATCATGCTAATGAGATGCAACTTTTAGAAGCTGACAAGACCAGGCCTGAATTGTCTTGTTAGTTAAGAAAAAAATAATATTTTACTGGGTTTTAGTCAGCAGCAGACTATTACCTTACAATTTCAATTTACCGGGCAAAATTCCAGTTATATGTTGTTTGTGGTGCACTAACACACATAGGCTGTTGTGAAGGGGCATGTTCTCGCACAGCCCATAATGAAAGTAAAGTGGCCCCTTATAGTCACGCCTGAACAGACGAATCCACAGCACACAGTGTGAACAACGTGTAATTCTTTCTCTGCATTCAGCCCATTTACAAAGTGAAGCAATGAGCAGCCATCAGAGCAGTGTCTAAGGTAGGGGGGTTGTACTTTGCTCAAGGGAATCTCAGTGGTGCCATTGGCAGTCCTGGGATTCAAACCCATGGCCTTCCGATCACACTCCCTAACCACCAGGCCATGAGCTGACCCATGAAACCATGAACATGAAACATGTTTCTTGGTTTATGGCTGCTAACTGTGGGTGGGGTTGTAGTTCAGGCTGTGTAAAAACAAAATATCTACTTACCTCAGGAGGTATTTCCAGGGTACAACTATCACCAACAATAAAGAGCACATTCAGTCTCAGCCTCCCTAGGTGTACAGTGGGAAGTCTAGCCCCTCCTTTCTCTGCATCACATCAGAGAGCAAACGGTTAAAGTGCACTGAAATAAACAGTTAAAATATTAAAATATTAAAACTATCTCCAAAAGTGTAGACAGTGCATTTCTCCTTGGAACGTTTAAACAACACCCTGCACTTTTGCACCCTCTACGAGTTAGAAATACACTATATGAACAAAAGTATTGGGACGCCTGACCATTACACCAACAGGGACTTTCATGACATTGCGTTCAAATACATACACTTTAATATAGAGTTGATCCTTCTTTGCAGCTATAACAGCTTCCACTTGGGCTCAGCCCAAACCCTGAAAAACAGGTGTGTCCCAATACTTTTGTGCATATAGTGTCTCCAATACGCATAGACGTTGTATTTTTCCTTTGCGTGTCTACACAACACTTTGGACTTTTGCACCCCCTGCAGGTTAAAAATATTTCCCTCCATGGTGAATCTATGATTGTTGAATATGTTGTTCAGTGGGGGGCGCCCTCCTCTGAGGCCTGATGTTTGTTTCCCCTCAGAACAGGGATGGGTGCGGGAAGAAGCTCTCCATCACACACAGTCCAACGCATCATTCAGCACGTCAACTTTAAAGCGGGGTGATTATGTTAAAAAGCAGCTAAAACTGCACTATTCTACCTTATTTTAAATATCAGCACTTCTATGGCACTTTCAGTTTTCTTCTTTCATTGATTTTATTGTATCCCTTATTTCTTCATTATTTTACTTTATTTTTTATCATGTTCTTGTAAAACATATCGAATGACATTGTGTGTATGATAATGTGCTATATAAACAAACTTGACTAATTTCCCTCCAAAACATGTGACTGTGAAGAAAATACAGTATACATTTTACGGAGAATCAGTGGAAATGTCTGTTTTATAGGCTTAATTACACCACTAATTTGAAAATGACTAGATTGTGCAGGAAAGAAAACGAGCTAAGTTGACTTTATGAAGTGGGCGTGGCCATGGAACAGGGTTTCCATGGAGACCGTAATAACAGCCTCAAATGTAAACAAGGGCCAAGCGGTTATGCATCATTTAATCCATCATCAAAAACCTGAAGAGGTTGTTTAGTAATTAATTTAGTAACTGGAACTAATTCTACTCTTTATCAAATTCGCCAGAGTATAAGGGATTATTATTATTGATAAGGGTTATTATTATTGATAATATAATTTTTGATAGCAGCTGTGTAAACATACTAGAGGTACATGTAAAAATGTGTGAGAATATGAAATTTGGTTATATGATAACAGTATTTTATGTTTCTCTTGGTCTTAATGTTTCTTTACTAGTCTGTCCCGACTTATATCTCTTTCCTCCTTATCTTATGTAGCTGTTCGCCCAACAAGTTGCAAAAATGTTACATCAGCTGTTTTCTCTTATTTATTCTTATTTATGTCACATCATGACAGAAAATCTCTGAAAAATGGATGACGAAGAAAAGAAGATTTCAGATGCTCTGAGAAAAGGGTGACTTCATTTACATTGTTGTGGTCAAAAGTCTTATTGTAGGTATTTTTTTAAATTCTAGGATCTAGGATAATTTGAATATGGAAGAGTGATGTGACTGCTGATGATCAGAAAATGATTAATCTGAACATGCACAAAAAAAACGACCTCTGCTTTCTGCTTTCAGTGCACGTCCTTCATTGGCATGGCCTTCTCTGAAACGTCAAAAGGTGAGCTTACACTGGCTTAATAAATTACATTTATTAACATATGATTGTTGAATGAAGACTACTATCAGCATCATTCTCCCACCGTTTAATTCTTTTGTGTATTTTAACATTTGTGTGATTCCTGAAACCAGAAGAAATCTAAAACCACTGGACAAAATGACCAGAGTTTGGACGTTGCTGCAGGTAAGTCACAGAAGCACATACAATATATGGACAAAAAGACTGGGACGCCTGACCTTTACACCAACTGGGACTTTAATGACACTGCATTCAAAAACATAGGCTTTAAATGGAGTTGGCTCGCAACCCCAGTTCATCCCAAAGCTGTTGGATGGGGTTGAGGTCAGGGCTTTGTGCGGACCAGTCAAGTTCTTCCACACCAAACTCATCCAACCATGTCTTTATGGAGCTTGCTTAGTGCACTGGGGCACAGTCCTGCTGGAACAGAAAAGGTTCTTCCCCAAACTGTGTCCACAAAGTTGGAAGCATGACGTTGTCCAAAATGGTATTAGGACTGGTATTACTTTGGTCCAAATAGTGTATTTTACTGTTACAATGTGTTGATAGTAGTTACTCTGGATTATTTATTTGGGTTCACATGAGTAAAACATGTTGGATCACTATAATTGATTTCTTTTAGTTTACATCTTTTGGGAATAATTGTGCTGATGTAACATCTTTAATTAATGTCCAACCAACTGAAGCATTTTAACCATGTAATTTCAAAGAGGTACGTTTTCAGTGTCCTTTCATTCCCATCACTAATTTAGTATATGTCTTATTTGCTAGCAAAGAGTGAATTTGGAACAAAGCACCTCCAGAGAGCCAAGCAGATCCTACCAGACTTGGAGAAGCTTGATATTGCTCCAGTCCTGCTCCAGTTAGTGGAGAATCTAACTGACGAGTATGCACGTTTTGATTTATTTTTGTGTAAGAAATTTCAGTATTATTTGTGATAATATGCAAATGTACAAAATGATTTTCATCATATGTGCTTTAAGGCAGTGGAGATCTATCCACCAGGCAAATCCAAGCCTGGTAAGTCACATTGTTAGGTATTCACATTTAGTGAGGTATTTTCATATATTTAAACACATTTTTGTGCCGAAAAGATGATTTTCTTTGCTCATCTTTAAATTATTCTTTTTTCTTTGGTTTACTCAGGAGACAAAGGCCATTATGTCTCATGTGAGTTCAGTGATTGTGAACATTGTAGCCGAGGCATCGCTGATGATTCTTCTGCCAGCTCTGGAAGAAATTCTAAGTGTGGATTTAAGGTCAGTGCTGCGTCAAGATTTACAACAAAGCTCTCAACACAAAGCAGATGAAAGGACAAAGGATGTAATCAACACTTCATCCACAAGGTAAACTCTTTTTCACTCCATTAGTGAATGACTGTAGCTTTCTTGTTATTTTTCTTGCTAGATGCTATGTGACTGATGTTTAGACCTGCAAAATACTATTTTGAGTCATTCTGTAAAGACTGGGTTATATGGTGTCATTACAAAGTGTATTACAAAGATGAACTCAAAGAGTGTAGTGGCATCACCCCAGTACCTTGGATAGTACTGACTCAAATACCTTAGTCTTATATTCAGAGGATATTTAATGCAGGGTTTTTATATTAATGTGATAAAACAGCCACTTTTGGATGTCTAAAGAAACATATTTAAAAAAAGACATTTGTGAGTATAAGGAATCTTTTAAAAGCTTGAAGAACTTTCACATAATACAAAGATTATTTGCCAGTTAAAAGCTGATGCTAGAACTGTAACGTCATGTGGAAGTCCTTTAAAATTTTTGAAAGGTTTAACATTGTTTGGATCTCATTAATTAATAAACATGTTTCTGTACAGCATTTAACTTTTTTATGGAACCAAAATGTGTTCTTTGTATGACATTGTTCAGTATAACAATGTGTAATCGCTTGTGTGTTATATTATATTATATTATATTTAAGGTCCCAAACATCTGCTTTGGAGAAGAGACCTCTGCAAGACATGTTTGGTATTTCTGAAGACAAAGTTCTGAACAGTGTTAAGGAAAGCATTCAGCTGTCCATGAGTGAACTGTACTGTCAGGTTTCATTAAGATCACTAGAGATGGCGGCTGATATAGTGAAAGAAGTAGTGCACCAGGTCAATTTAGCCTTGAGAAAAAGAATTGCAGAGATTGCATCAGGATCTTCTTCACCACTGCACTGTTGGCAGAATTCTTTAGCTGGCTCCCAAGCAGCAGAAAAAATGATTGAAAATGTTTCAGCCATGTTGAGTTCTGCCCTTTCTGAATATAGTGGAACAGACAGTCCAGCGTCCGTCCCTTTGGATAAGACAACACAGACTGACCTTGTGATTGCAGATGTCATAGCTGCAGTACTTGACACATACTGGAGTTGCCTGGACGATCACGAAAGAAATTTGAGATTGGTGGAAATTCTCTCTAATTTAAAAGACAAAGCTGAGCTTTTGACCTCTGAAACTTCAGTTAGAGACACTTTCACAGGTGATTCAGGTGTCCCAAAAGGGAATGATGACTATTGTGGTCAACATTCATTAAACAGCCCAGAAAGAAATCGACAACAAACTGCAAGTAGTAGGAGTACAGAGCCGGAACAGGCTACTTTAAGTGTGCCTATAATTCAGATTCTTTCCAGTGAGAAATTTAATATAAAAGCCAAATCAGCCATAAGTGAGCTGCTGGTGACTTCTGTGAAGAGCAATGAATTTGTTTGCTATCATCTTGAAGATCAGGTTCCGATGCAAGACCGTTTAGAATCAACCTTTCAATACTTGGATTCTGCATCCTCAGGAGTTGTTGAACATTTTGTTGCAGGAGTTAAGGAATCACTTACTGGCTTTTATAATGGAGCTCAGGAACATACGGATGTCACAAAAAGCAAAGAGAAAGCCTCAGAATCTCAGATGAGCACCACCCAAATGGAATACTACACTGGAAGACGAAATACATTATCGGTGGTCAGCGGCATTTATCAAAGAGTCTTTAATGGCTTGACAGATGTTTTCCAAAGAATTTCCAGTTTGGGGAGTAGCAAAATTCCATTGAAATGTGTACATGCAAAAACTGAGGAAAATGCTACACTACAATTATTCCCACTTCAACCAAGTAAGAGTGAACCATCGTTGTTTAAAAACACCAGAAAAGAGAACCTTCCTCGTCAAAGTTTAAGTGAAGGCACTCTGTCTCCAGTTCTTAATGATTCTCAGGGAAATAAAGTACATCTCAACATATGCACAAAAGAAGTTCTTAGAAAGATGCTCACTCTGTGCAGAGAAGAGGAAGAAATAGTGGCAAGAGTGTCTACTGTTGGAGAGCAGACCTCTCCAATCTCTCTGGAGGCCAACAAGATTATTGATAATGTGATGACCGATCTTATGGATTTTATTGATGAAAATATTCCTTCAAGAGATGAATTCCTGGCTTGTGATCTCCCAGGGTCTCAGTCAGCCAGGAGCACTAGAAGTGACAGTTTACCTTTTATTCGAGTGTTTTCCAGTAAGACCTTTCAGACAAATGTGTCCAAAGGCATATGTGAAGTCCTTAAAAAAACAAGCCCTAGTAGTAGTAGTGAACATTTGGCGTCTTTGTCATCAGAAATCTTAGAGAATTTAACCAGTGAAATTGAGCAATCACTGGGTACCATTTGTAAAGGACAAAGAATCTCAGAAAAGAGTAGCAAGAAATTTTTAGCTCCTGACACAGAAAGTGAATTCTTTCATTCTGAATACAGTGTTTCAGTTACTGCAGACAAGATTTATGAGAAAGTTCGGAACAGCATAGCTGCATTTTTCTTGGGAGTTTCTCAAAAGAGTGTACTTAACTCAAATTCTCTTGGTGGTGGACATCTCCAGAGCTGTCAACCACTAGTTGCTGATAAACAGAGAAAGCTCATCCATCTTGATGTCTGCACAAAGAGTGTGCTTAACAAGATTCTTGCAGCTATTAAAACTGAGGAAGAAACTGAATCTGAGGAAAAGACCACTGAAACATCTGTTGAGGGTTACACACTATTTAAAAGTGTTTTGTCTCACCTTGAAGCCATGTCTTCTTCAGACTTCTCTAACCCTTTTATGCTTGAGAGTTCAGGTGCATTGCCACATAATGCTACCAGGATTTCCCCCGTTTTGACTCTCTCAACATCAAGCATTGACAAACTCTCTGATCACGACTTTCAAATGAAAGCGACCAAGCAAGTAAGTGAAATACTTTTGAGAGCAAGGGGTTCTGAGGAATCAAATTCACTGACTGAAATCAGTGGTCAAGGATCACATTCTGGTGACACTGCTGCCACAGCACGTGACTTAGTTGGTGCAGTAGTTGAGGGTACCAAGAAACTTTTACATTCCATTAAATCTGAAATTCAACAGACAATGACAATATCAAAGGACAGGATACCACCAGATGCAAGTGTGATTTTCAACAATTTGCGTGACAAAATGAAGGACTTCTTCACCATGCAGCCACCAGGAGCTCAAAAGGAGAAAAATGGCACTCTAGGTCTTGTCACATCATCAATAAGTCAGGTCCTTGGATCCATTCATTCAGAGCTGGAACATCAAGAAGTAGGACAAAACTTATCAGAGCACCTACTGGCTAGAGATGTTTTGTCCAGTATGCTGGAACATGTTGAAGATGGCCTCTCAGGAAGCAAAGAGAAATTTGAAGGACCAACAAGGTCAACATTCACTAGGACATCCTCTTTAAAATCCTCAAAGAACAAAACAAACTCCTCTCAGGAAGGATCAACAAAAGCTAGCATATCTGAGCGTAATCGCTTTACAGCGTCTACAAAGACAATAATGAGTAACATTGTTGAAACTATTTTCGGGTTGTCTGATACTAAGGACATCCGAGGCATCTCCTCTACCATTCCTCTAACAGCAAATTGTCTACAAACAGCTATTTCCTCTGGAAGAATCTCCAGAGACATTGTAGACCAAGTCCGTTGGCAGCTGGAGGCAGACGTGAATCCTCTGAAGAAACTGTCTGTAGGGATCAGTGTGTCTGATACTATTCTTCATGTGGCACACAGAGAGAAAAGCATCAGCAAGCCTGAAGCATGCCAGCTGGTGTACAACTTTGCAGAAGAATCAGTTAAGTATCTTCTGCTACACTGTCGACCGTCACTGAGCCCTGATGTGGACAGTTTCTCAACTGATAAGCCCAAAGATGACATTCCCATGCCAAGTTTTATAGCCCAGGATGACCTAAATGAGTCCCAAGATTCATCAAAGTTATTTGACGACACTGTAAATTCGCTATCCAAAACTATAGCCAGCCGGGTTATGGAGTTGCTGTCCACAACATCAGACTTCCAAGAGGCCAGAGCAGGCCTGAATTTGGGATGCAGCAGTGATAGAGTTGATATTCTTGTCCCCTCTGTCCCAAAGTCTGATAAAACCTTTGATGAATCAGGTGAAACAGACAAAATAGCACCTTCAGTTTCCCAGATTCAGCTTGATGCTTGCGATAACGAGCTCACTGGTTTGTGTACCATAATCATGCAGCGACTATTAACCAAAATACACAAAGAATATCGCTTTAGTTCCGCTGACATATCATTCCAAGCGCAAAAACTCATTCAGCAGTTCTTGTCCAAATTCTCAAGCCATTCTGGATGTGAGACAATGCAGACCTGTCAACAAAATAAGAAGATGGATCTGGTTTATCAGGCAATTTACAAAAACCTTGAAGAAGAATATGGAAGAGCACACCTACTTCAAAAAGCCATGGACTCACAGGATTCCACATTTGACAAGATCCTAGTACCCGCTGTGACTAAGGCACTGGAACAAGAAGGCTTGGCCACTTCCAAAACCAATCCTGGTGCATATGCAGAGTCTAGAGAGGACATCGATAAGGCCAAAAAGGGGATTTTCCATTTCATTCACAGCTTCTTAAATCCACATAAGATCTTGATTCCTAAGGTAAATCATTGTTTTTTTAAATAATGTTTTCATTTGGTATTTGTCATTTTTATTTTAACTGTTAAACATTAACTTTTAAAATTAATTTCATAAGGAATGGGTCAGTGTAGTACTGTCTATTACCTAAATCCAAAATTTAGCTAATAGGGACTTTTTGTAGATGTACTCAGTTTACATTTGTACTATACTTGTTTTATACTCGATACTTAATCAGAAATCTGGAAAGGACATCAGTGTGGATGACTCTTCTTCTCATGAGACTTAAACCCCCAACACCATGGATACTGGTGCAGCCACAGGTCAGTCCATATTGTCAGAAACCCAAACCTACGTTTTACTGGTGGCATAGACTGTTGCCTAATTTCTTTTGTCTCTAGGTGCATTCTTCTGCATTAAAGGAGAAACCAGACAAATTCTCAGTACCTGATACCTCATTTTCTTCAGACTGCATGCTTCAAGACATCAGCAAATATAAACTGAACCACAATAGCCAGTTGGCTGTCGATAGCTCAGTAATAAAAAAAAAAACATGTTGTTTG